>CM033456.1:14726969-15021606 GCA_019425755.1 Amaranthus cruentus
AGTTGAGACAAATATACTCATGTTTTACAAGGAAGACGATTTATATATATTAGTTTTAAAATGTTGTGTTTAATTAGTGAATAGGTTTTTACTTACAACTATATGTATACTTATGTTTACTTTTTACAAAGGATCATGTATTACAAATTTGTTGTTACCATTCAAACCTCATTACTAGTTGAATTTTCATACAAATAGTATACTTAATTATCTACAAATTTAATTGTATGAATGAATTGTAGCCTCGTGTTGTGAGGTGGTATACGAGTATGATTAGTCACGAGTTAATTTACGTGACAAAAGATTATGATTCGCCACGGGTAAACACATGTGGCAGAAGAATATGATTAGCCACGGGTAAATGTTTGTGGCAAAAGAAGAATATGATTAGCCACGGGTAAGTGCATGTGGCAGAAATAAATGATTAGCTACGGGTTATACCTGTGGCAGAAGAGTATAATTAGCCACGGGATCTCCCGTGGCAAATTTAATTTTTTTTGCCACAACCCTGATTTTTCCGTGGCAACAATCTAGCCACGATCACTTGTGCCACGGTAGTCACAAGTTTGAATTCCCGTGGCTAGGTAGCATAGCCACGGGAAATTCTTACTTGTGCCACGATTGCAACTGTGGCACAAGTGATGATTTGTAGTAGTGCACAACGGTATTTCATGGACAACTTCCCTACCAACTGCGCTCCCAAACATATAGGCCTTGTTTGGATTGAGGGAAATGGAGGGAAAAAAAAAGAAAGGATTTGGAGGGATGAAAAATCTCTTGTTTAGATAGTAAAAAGCGAGGGAGAGGATTTGGAGGAAAGGGATTTGGAGGGATTAAGTCTCTTCAATTTGTTAACATTCAAATTTCTCCATGAGAGAAAAGATTTGGAAGAAAAATGAAATTTCTTTCTTTCTCCTTCCTTTTCTTCCTATACAAACAATAGAGTATTTCTCTTCCTTTTCTTCCCCTTCCTTTCCTTCCACTTCTTTTCCTTTCTTTTCTCTCCTAATTTGCTATCCAAACATAGTGATAATGAAGTAATTCTTTTCCTATGGATTTTAACTATCAGTTATGCAATTTTGGCTCATAACCTCTCATAGAGCCCATAATGTTTTTAAATTTTTTAAATAAAGTGAATCGCCATTTGAGATTGGAGTTTACTCTTAGGTTTTTTTTTTACATATTTTTTCTCAAAATTATTTGAATAAAATGTCTTCGTAGATAGCAGTTTGCTAAAAAAATAATATCAAACTGTCATTCGTAATAGCGATTGATCTAAAGAATAAATAAAAAAATATTCTATGTATTGTCCTATGTGAACAACACATGGAAAATAAGTTTCTCATAATCGTAAGCTATAGTAGTGTGAGAGTTTATCAAATATTCTCAAGTTCATGTTTCACAACTTTAGAAACTTGTTGATACTCCTCATAGGAACAACTTTGTGCTTTGGAATCAGTTTGTTTTACATTATGTAGAAACATACAACAAACTCCAGTTAGTATGTTTATGATTTTTCACCCTTAAAACTTAAGGATCAATACTTTCCTTTAATTTTGATGAATGACAAATCTAAGGATAAATTTTTAAGAATTAAGGAGGTAAATGATATATACTTAATTATAGAAATGGAATGAATGATACATGTTAAAAGGGGTAACGGAGTAGATTTTATTCAAATTCGTTATTGTATTAAGTTTGTTTGGCACACTGCGCACTTGAAAAAATGAAATCGCATATTAACATGTTTTCGATCCTTCCTTCACAACTCCCACCACAACCATGGTCGATCCACCATTACTCTCTTCTTTCGTATTGTAGTTGAAGTCTTAATTACCATAGATTTTAAAACTAACACTATCAATACTAGATCTAATCTTTTCATACATGGTTTGTAGAGGAAAAGACGTTCACATTAATGTTATTTATCATCTTGGTTTCTTAGAGTAATATATATATGTTAACGCCCGGTAAATTCAATAACTCTATTCGCTACTTATTACGTCCAAAATTAACTCGATTAATTAAAATTGAGTATAATCCGACCCCACTCAAAATCATCATCTTATCATCATATTTGGTGTATTCAGCTAATAAAAACTATGATTGAGGTATCTAACGAGAGATGAAAGACGACAAACTATACCCGTAAAGAAAATAAGGCTAAAGAGTCTCTTAGCACAAAAAAGGTTTACAAAAGAAATCAAAGAAAGACAAAATAATATCAAAACACGATAAGACACTGCAAATTAAAATTTAGGCTAATAATGTAGGTATCACCTTAGAATAACTCGTGTTCAAATCAAAATAAAACAACTGTCAATATATTTAGTTATATACGCTTATTTAAGAACCGAAACTACTCAATCTGAAACATTATATCCAAAACTTTTTCAAACCCTAAATATATATACTCCAATATTCACTATTATAAGTAAACAAATATCTTTCTCAACATTTTTTTGGTTGAAAATAAAAATCAATTAGGTGAATTACTTTTTTTTTTTTGATAATTAACCGAAATACTTAATATGTATAAGCTGTTTCAGGGTGAGATACTTTGTTTCAAGTCTACTAGTGGAATCAAGGGAGTTACTCATTTATTTATTTATTTTATTTAATTTCAAAACACAATTCTTGATTCATGTCTTCATACTATCTCACTCTGAAGAATTTTCAAATGTTTTTAGTAATTATTACAAGAATTAAAAAGGGTGAAAAGGATCATGCAAAAAGCCATAAGTAAAGCATGACGCATGTGATTAGCAAAGGATAAGTGGCTACTAATAACCGGCATTTGTCCTAACTCAACACAGTATTTATATAGTATAGATCCCTCTCAAAAGAGCCCAGCCCACATTCTTAAAAATCAAAAAAAAAAAATTTAAAAATTGATGCGCGTGGTTGAGCCTATTTCGAGTTAGTGTTATAACCTTTTGAAGTTGGTTTTATAACATATTAAAGTTGGTATTATAACCTATTAAAGTTGGTATTTGGAGTTGGTGTTGTAACCAATTAAAGTTGGTATTATACCTATCTGAGATACCAACTTTAAAAGGTTATATTACCAACTTTAACATGTTATATTCTGTAGGTTATAACACCAACTCCAAATAGGTTTACACAGCGCACATTTTATTTAAAGTTTTTAATCTAAGTAATAATGGGCCGGTCCATTTGAGATGCGTCTCTTGTAAAGACGGTCTCAAGTAAGAATTTGTGTTTGGAGAATGTGTACTATTTGGGTGTGGGAGGTGCTACTCATGTACCGATTAAATTAACAAATAAATTTTCAAAATAAGAAATAAAGTAGGATGAACATTTTGTGGAAAGTTAATAAGTCTATTTCCACAATATTCACTTTTTACAAAATAATTCATATTTTACATAATAGGAAAGCATATTTCGCATTTTCGCTCCATATCATTTACGTAGGATAATATTTTTTAAATTTTTTCGATAACAAACCGTTAACTTTAATAACGATTTATATAAAAGAGCAAACCCCTATTTCAGAATATTGGACTAGTAACTCTCCGCATGTGCCTAACCTACGATCACCAATTACAACGGCATTTCATGGACAACCTCCCTACCAAGTGCGCTCCCAAACATTTAACGTAGTAATTCTTGTCCTTTGGATTTTAACTAAATCAATTTTGCAATTTTGACTCATAACCTTTCATAGAGCCCATAGTTTTTTTCATTAAAAATTTTAAAATAAGGTGAATCGCGGTTTGAGATGGCAATTCACTCTTAGATTTTTTAATTTGTTTTCTCAAAATAATTTGAATTAAACTGTTCTCTTAGATAGAAGTTTGCTAAAAAAAAAATAATATCAAACCGTCATTCGTAATAGCCATTGATCTAAAGAATAAATAAAAAAATATTCTATGTATTGTCCTATGTGAACGGTACATGAGAAATAAGTTTCCCATAAGCTAGCGTAGGGTTGAGTAGCATGAGAGTTTATAAAATATTCTCAAGTTAATGGTTCGCAACTTCAGAAGCTTGTTGATACTCCTAATAGTAAGGCCATTGTGCTTATACATTTCTATAGAAACATAAATGCAAACTCATGTTAGTATTTTTATGATTTGTCACCTTTTAAAACTTAAAGGATCAATAATTTCCTTACTTTTTGATGACCGACAAATCTAAGAATAAATCTTTAAGAATTAAGAAGGTAAATGAAATGTACTCAATTATAGAAATGGAATCATATTTGTTAAAGGGAGTAACGGAGTAGATTTTATTAAAATTCGTTAATGTGTTAAAGTTTGTTCGGTACACTACACACTTGAATGACAAATCTAAGGATAAATTTTTAAGAATTAAATAACTCTATTCACTACTCATTACGTCCAAAATTAACTTGATTAATCAAAATTGCGTATAATCCGACCCCGCGGAAAATCATCATCTTAGTCATCATATTTGATATATTGTGCTCATAGAAACTATGATCGGGTTATCCAGCAAGGGATGAAAGAAAACAAACTATACCCGTAAAAAAGAATAAGACCAAGGAGTCTGTTAGCTCAAAAAAAAGTTTACACAAGAAATAAAAAAAAGACAAAACAATACCAAAACACGATAAGACACTGCAAATTTAAAATTTAGGTTGATAACGCAAGTATCACCTCAAAATAACTCGTTTTAAAAATCAAAATAGAACTGTAAATATATTTAGTTATATACGCATATTTAAGAACCCAATCCAAAACTTATTCAAACACTAAGTATACTCCAATATTCACTATTATCAGATTTTTAAGTAAAAAAAAAAAATCTTTCTCAACATCTTTTGGTTGAAAATAAAAATAAAAATCCAATATCCAATATTATTCAAAAAAAAAAAAAAAAAACACCAAGTATACGCCGTTTCAGGGAGAGATACGTTGTTTCAAGTCTACTAGTGGAATCAAGGGAGTTTCAGTTACTCATTTATTTATTTATTTCATTTTATTTATTTTATTTCCAACTCTTCATACTCTCAGACTCTCAGTTTCTCTCACCCTTTCTCTTTCGCCCTTTTCAATTCTCATGGCTTCTGCTCCTTTCAGGTACACCCTAAAACATCTTCGCTATTTCTTTTTTCTTTTTTTGTAATCTGATTTTTTATTAATTTTCTTTTTTATGTATTTTTCATGTAATTTTTTGTTCTGTTTTGTATGTCGTCGCTCTGTTATGGTGTCAATGTATTTTTTGTACACAATTTTTCTTGTTCGATGGATGATTTAGAATTTTCATTGAAATTTAATTGATGGGATTTCTTCGCTTTATTTTTTCTTGTTTTGAAATTTGATCTTTAATTTAATAAAAAAGGTTTTGGAATTAATGAATGATTAAATTTTAGAGAAACTGGGTTTTTTTATTCAGGTTGCGTGGGTTATGAATTTTTGTGGATGTTTGCCTTTTTTAATGTTAATAAATGGATCCATTTATTTTTGTTGCATTGTTTTGAAAATCAAAATGCATAAAATTGAACTTTTTTTAGATATGAGGGGAATTAAAGTGAATATAAGTCTTGTTTATTGATGAAAGATTAAAGTGAATTAATTGAACCATCTTAAATTTTTGATTTAATGTTTTTGAACTGTTGAATTTCGATTTGGTTTCACTTGATGGAGTATTTGTAGTGAAACTATTTTTTGAGGGGAAAATTCTCAAACTTTCACGTGATAAACCTGAATTTTCGGGTTTTTCACTTGTAAGACAAACCTTTATTAATCCACGTGGTGACCTTCAACAAACAACGGAGAAGTTTTTTTTCAATTTACACTGATTGGGTAAAATCAAACGTTGTGATCAATCGAATTGATCACATATTTTGAAATCCAGTCGAAATAAATACTAAATTTAACCAAAAATTATAACATTTATTTATCACATGATGGAAGCTCATGTCACCACATGGAATTTTAGTTTTACTTTGTTTGGTTTGATAACAATTGAAGTGGAAAGGACAATGGGAATGGACCGGAACAGTCGAGGGATTGACAAGACCGTCTCGGAGGCCTTGACCGAAAATTAAAATACGAACGTGCATGTTTCATTTTTTTAAAAATATTATTGAGAGTTTCAATCAAACAAGACAATACTTAGCTTAATTAACAATGTGTACTTGGCTACTTAGAATTAATGTTTTTCTCTGAAAAAGAAAATACCAAACAATACTGAATAACCACTAACCAAAAATAATATATTTTTTAATTTATAAATGTTTCTCTTTAAAAAAAATATATTTTTTAATATATATATATATATATATATATAGAGAGAGGAAGAAGTTCAAGTGAGAACCATCTTTATATGAGAATCGTAAGAACCAATCTGACAAAAGTGTTACTTTTTTTATCAAAAAGATGATACTTTTAGGCAAAAAAGAGTTAATTTTTTTTTAAAAAAAAGATGTTACTTTTTCTCAAAAAGTGTTATTTTCAGAAAAAAAATTCTGAACAAAACTCACTAAAAGGTGTTACTTTTCAGAAAAAACGTGTTACTTTAATTTAGTTTTTTCTGAGATTTTTTCTGACAGCAACACTTTTTTGCTAAAAAGTACCAACTTTTATTTAAAAAAAAGCTACATTTTTTGCCCAAAAGTAACATAATTTTCTGTAAAAAGCAACACTTTTTTTATTAGGTAGATTGGTTCTCACGGTTCCATATAAGCTTGATTCTCACTAGAACTTATATATATATATATATATATATATATATATATATATATATATATATATATATATAGGGTCAAGGTTCAGTGAGAACCAAGCTTATGTGAAAAACTTGAGAACCAATCTCTTCGATAAAAATGTGTTAATATATATATTTTATTAAAATAATTTTGTAAGATTTTTAAAAAAAAAAAAATTGGTACTTTTTAAAAAAAATTTTTAAAGTAATTTTTTTTCCTTATTATGAGTTTTTTTCAGAATTTATTTTCTTAAAATAACACTTTTTTGCCTAAAAGTGTCATCTTTGTTTTCAAAAAAAATAACACTGACACATTTTTAGTAAAAAGTAACACTTTTTTATCAGACAGATTGGTTCTTACGGTTCCCATATAAGCATGGTTCTGACTTGAACTTCCTTCTATATATATATATATATATATATATATATATATATATATATATATATATATATATATATGTATGTATGTATGCGCTCAAAATAACGAGACTTTGAGTTGTCACTCATACAACTCATGCTAGATAGTGGGCTTTGGAGAAGGTGAAGAGAGTAGGGAGAATTGAAATTTATATATAAGTGCCGTTCATACTAATGTTATAGTGTAACTGGCCATGGTGCCATGAATTGACGTCTTATAGTTCTTTTAATGTTGTAATTTAGATAATATCCTTGTCTTTTAGTGGTTACACTTCTCTTTTTCGCGTAAGAGATTTTTTTTTTTGAGAAAAGAGTAACAGTTTAGTATAATGGGATGAAAGTATCTAGAACATGCATTTCGTTGCGTTACATTGAAATGTAAATTATTCATTTCCATGTTTAGATTTTTCGTTTCTCGTATTTCGGTATCTTAACACGTTACTTTGAAATGTAAATTAAATTTCGTAAGTTAATGGTATAGCTGTAAATTAGCCGAAATTAGTGACTTTCTCATAGCTTTATATATTGTACTCTATATATCCCAGATTCCTTATATGGTATCAGATGTTTTACAATCCTTTTTCTTCTTCATTGTTGCGTTATAATGGTCAATAATCAAATGTCTTTAACTCCTTCTAATACCATTACCATGGCTATTTTCCCTGCCATTGATTCTTCTTGGTTATTAGATAGCGGAGGTCTCACCATGTGACTAATGATATCATTGCTTTTTCTTTATGTTCCATATAGTGGTAATAAAGAGCTCATTATTGGCGATGGTTTTTCCCTTTAAATTACTCATCGGTTCTACGCCTCTCACCCCTTTCTAATTTTCCAGTTCTTTTTTTTTCTAATGTATTATATGTTCCTAAAATATCTCTTAATATTTTATCTTTATCTTGCTTATGTCTTGATAATAATCTTGGAATTCTTTTATTAGTAAGGACCTCTCCACCAATC
Organism: Amaranthus cruentus; assembly: GCA_019425755.1. Classification (NCBI taxonomy): domain Eukaryota; kingdom Viridiplantae; phylum Streptophyta; class Magnoliopsida; order Caryophyllales; family Amaranthaceae; genus Amaranthus; species Amaranthus cruentus. The sequence goes on from CM033456.1 coordinate 14,735,043, forward strand.
ACATTATTATCAAAGGTCAAACAAGTCAAGGAGTATGTACATGCTGTTTTTTCTCACTAGCAGTTTATTCTATCATCTCCTCCAAGTGCCATTCTTGTACTTGGCATCAACGTCGTGGTCATCCATCTACAAAAGCATTTGATTCAATTTTCGACTTAGATATTTCTACTACTACTTCATCTTCTAGGGTGAATTCCTGCCGTGTTAAAAGTCAAAAGTTACCTTTTAATATTTCTACACTTACTTCAAATGCACCTTTAGATTTGATTTTTTCTGAATTATGGACTTCTCCCGTTCAATCTTATGACAATCTTAGATATTAAATCATGTTTGTTGATCATTTCACTAATTATACATGGCTCCACCCTATTAAATACAAATTAGATTCTTTAAATATTTTTCGTAGATTCCAATCATTTGTTAAAAGATTTTTTAATAGAACAATCAAACACTTTTTTTGTGATAACGGTGGCGCTTACATTAAATTACAATCCCATTTCTCATCTTGTTGCATTAGTCATTTAGCTACTACCCCCCATACACCAGAACCATAATGGGTGTGCTGAATGCAGACGTCGTCACATTTTTGAAATTGGTCTTTCTATACTCACCCATGCTAAACGATCACTAAACTTTTGGTCTTTAGCCTTTACCACTGCTACATATCTTATCAGTAAACTCCCTACTCCAACACTTCAAAATATGTCTCCTTATTATGCTTCTTTTCATGTTATTCTAATCATTCAAATATTCGATTATTTGGTTTTTATCAACCTAAATTAGTTCCTTGTAATTTTCATTGGTTATTCTTCCACTTGAAGGGCGTATTATTGTTTAGATTCACTTATTGATACAATATATACCTCTCGACATGTTAAATTTTTTGAGCAGGAGTATCCTTATATCAATCTTAAAAATACTTATTCTCTTTCCTCCTCCAAGTACCATTTAGTTAATGTTTGGTTGTCGAATTATGTTCCTCCACTTGAAGAGGATAATTCTGTCCCCCCGACACTTTTCATACGTGTCAAATTTCAATCCACCACATTCAGAGTTGACAATTTCCGCTATCCATTCATTCCTTCCATCAAATCCGCACGACACATCTATAGATTTCCTACAACTCACGCTTAGTCTATCTTCAATGCATCAGTCTTTGACTCTCTCTCACCCATCTAATTTGGCACCCAATGCAACACATGTGCCATCTGTTACACTACATTCCGTTGATACGTATCAAAGTCCTTTTATATATTTCACTTCGAATTCTATCTCTCAAGGTATGTTTGCTCACTTATCGAAGCATTCACATATTCGCTACTCTATCTTCCTACTATGTTTCTTAAAAAAGTCAACATTTTGATCCATCATAAAGTAGTGTTGGTATAATATCCATATTTGCCACACACTTAATTTTATGGTCTACATTTTGTTGGATATTCCCATTACTTAGTATTATGGATTCAAGGTATGTGAAATATCACTTGATCAATTTATTTCTCATCCAACTTTATAGTCTCTCAGCTTATCTCATTTTTGCCAAAGTGACACATCATGTACTCCATTTAATAGAAACCCTTGATAATCCAACTTTTGTCTTCGTTGTTCTTGCTTAGAATTTAATCCTCTACCAAAATAATGTCGTCCACAAACTATATGCTCTAAGACACGTGTCCCATCTAGGACAAGTGGACAACTGCAAAAACAAAAGGGATTAGGGTCGAACGTTGGTAAAGGATAATTGTGATTGGAAAATCACATTTGTTATCACTTCTTAATACATAGTTTGCAATATATTTATGTATTTCCTAGGAATGCCATTCCTTATTATTGCCTACTACGATACTTCTCTAGCACTGGTGATTCTATATAGTAGTGAAGGGTACTAGGTGCTAGCGATTTTTAAAAACTATACATTGTATAATACTAAAAAAAATAATATTAATGGTTGATTAATTGTTATATTCCCCGAGTACATTATAAGAGGTTCGTGTTTCTATTTTTCTAAACTAGTTTTATAGGATAACTACTAAATTGATTTCTATATAGTAGCATTTTTTTTGTTTAGTTCTTTCCCTAAAACGAAGTGATTTTATAGGATAACTACTAAATTGATGTCTATGTTCCATTAGGCGCTTCAAAACTTTGGCTTTTATAGCATCTTTTGATTATACTAAAGTTACGCTTTCAATTGAAATTGTAGTACACAAGATATTTTTACGCCACCCCTTTGCCAAATCTCTAGATCTGCTATTGTTTTCTTGGTAACTTGTTTTATGCGTTTTTCAAGTTAATGAAAACCATGTGCAAGCTTTTTTTTTTTTTTTTACTAGCTCTATAGTACATCATCATTTGTGTTATTAGATAGATTGCCTGCTAAGTTAAAATAGTGGATTATGACCCTAATATGGTTAATTAGAGGTTTATAACTGTAGTCAAAACAAGATACACGCAACGGAATGGCATTTGTGAACGACAAGTCCAAAATCGATTGTATTACAACCATTTAGTAATTGCGTGGTCTGTATTTGGTTTAATGGACCTTGTACTATGTTCTAAATTTAGTATATTGGATTTTCTTCTAGCGTCCCTAAAGCGGATGCAATTCTGTGTAGATTAAAAACCATGTGTTAGGAATGCAAAACTTACTTATGGGTATTTAATTGATTATTTGACTATTAGTGTTAGAAACTCATGTTTATGACGAAACATTAAAGCTGGTTTTCCTTATTCTTGTGAAAAATTAACCACTTTTATAAACCGCTATGATTGCAATCCAGAGTTTGATGAACTTCAATTGGCTTTAATGATTCAAACCGACCCAATTTGGGATTTGCTTGTCGGAAAATAAATTTCCGCAACTGTAAATTGTAGGGATTTATGATTGTAAAGTTTATCCTTTTTGGTTACATAGCTATGACATACATTAACATTTTTGTTTTGAAGGCGTGTTTTTTGATTTGCATTATTTGCTTGTACTTTGTTCTGGTGTTCCAATCCTTTATATCATAATACGCTTGTAGTTGCTAAGTTAGGACTTGACTGTTGAATTGTCTAGTAAGGATTGCATATCTTTGTCGGATTTTCTTGTGTTGTTACGTTAACATGAAGAGTGAAAGTAACATTTTTTGTGGGGACCATATCTGGAAAATTGAGGCAGGAAATGCTTCTCTTGAAAAAAAATATTCTGTTAGGTTGTTGTTCACAAAAACATGAAATTAATAGATGATTGCAAGTTACACGAAATTAATAGATGATTGCAAGTTACACAAAATTTGAAAATAGCGAAAAAAACACTAATAAGTAATGGTGGTAACATTATGCAGTCTCGAGCATGCAATGACACTATCAACTGTAATAATTCTGTGTAAAACCCATGTCATTACTTACCTTTTCTTAGTATCAGAAAGTGAAGTTATATTTATGGTTTTGGATGTATTTATTTTTTTATGCTCAACCTTGCTCTCTGTTCTATCCTCTTTCTTCGTGGTAGCAGACTGAATATTTTGTTTTGTTTTTGATATAAATATAGGGCTCCTCAGCAACAATTTTTGAACGTAACTCCTCTGAATAGCATGCCTTATGTTGATCCAATTTCATCTCATGGTGATAATTTATCTCAAAGTCAAGTCAATGGAGTTCGCAAGGCTGGAGAAAACTCTAGCCCTACTGTGATATATTTGCCGACTGAACCAACTGCGGAGGAATTAGGACGAATTTTATCCGTCACAAGAGATGGAGTTGCTTTGAGTGGCAGTGCAGCAGCAGCTGTCTCAATTGGACCAGCTCTTGGAAAGATGGATATTAGTGAAAGTGACGATTCCTACTACTTCCGCGTGGCTCTCGCGGGTGTTGCAAGAGGTAAGACTTTGCTTCGTTGTGCCTTTTAAAGTAATATATATTTGTACCGACTTTCATTTTGATAAGGCTTTGGCATTGTTTTCTGTTGTTTTGTTCCAATTCGTTTTTCTTTATTGTTTTCTTGGCTCTTTGAACGGAATTTTGTCAATTCAGGCATGGCGGTTAGATTCAAATTGTTTTCTTTATTATGACTATTGCAGTTGTATTTAGTTTTGATTTTGATTGTCCATCAAGTGTCCATCCGCAATAACCTCTTTGTTTTTATAATGGTAAGGTTGTATATCCGATCTCAATGTGTATTATAGCTAATTGCTAGCACTTTGTTATTTGTGTCATTGTGTGTATTTCTACCCGAGTCATCAGTTAGTTGTATGCTTGTTTGTCACTTCAACCAAAGTGTTAGTACACATTTTGTTTTGGTCTTTGAATCTAATAATACGTAAATCTTCCATCCATTTCTGTTTTCATGATTTTAAACTCAAATGATGCATAGTGCAACTACATCTTTTTTTTGATGTAGAATTTCTTTGGTAAAGTGCAACTTGGTAGAATAATATCTGAAATATTTGACTTGATGAAGATGTATTACGAAGTGGAATAGTAGTAAATTATTTGGCAATCGCTTCATCTGCTTCCGTATTAATGCTGGACAATTGTTTCAATGTCTATTTCCGTTGGTTTTGAAATCTTGCAACATATGGTCAATAAAGCTCTCGATTCGCATAGCTCATCAAAGTTTAGTCAGACGTTGCAAGCATTGTTTTGTTGTAGCGTACAACTTAATGACTTGATTAGGTTGTCATTCAACAATTTCCGATAGTTTCTTTTATTTCCTTAGAATTTTCACAATGTCATTGAGTATCCAATAATGTAGAGACTGTGAATAAGACTTTCGTCCTTCACTTTGAATTGTTTTTGACCGAGATTTTTTGGTGCCTTGTTTCTTTGTTATTGACCTATTCACTTATTCTGATCCGCTGTGTTGCGTAACTGTAATTACAGATGATTTCACTTGTGATGTGGCTCCTGATGGGCGTATATTAATCAAAGGAGTTACGACAACCGGGGAGAAGGTTGTTTACAAGAATTCAATGAAATTCGAGATGCAATCTCAGAATCTCTGCCCACCAGGGCACTTTTCCATCTCATTTCATTTGCCAGGACCTGTCGATTCGAAAGATTTAACTGGCCATTTTGGCATTGATGGTGTTTTCGAGGGCATCGTGAAGAAAGAGCAGGCATCTGCTTAATGTATTTGAGCAATTGTTGTTACCATATTCGTGCAAACATTTCTTAGCACATCGAAATTAGCATATTTAGTTTGTATTTGTTGTTTTGTAAACCGCAGTAAGATCAGGTATTCTGGTTCTTGGATACAGTTTCTTCACCACCAGATTAGAAGCTTCATCTGAGTTCTGTTCGAGCGCATCCTAAGATAGCATGAAGGAGCTTGAATCTTAGCTTCTGGTTAATAGCATGAAGGAGCTTGAATCTTAGCTTCTGGTTAATTCGGCATGCCGGAGATCTGGCTCTTTTAGCTATCTAGGATACACCTGGAGTTGCTGTGTGGAGCTTTTATTTGTTGTAATATCTGTATTCTAGGTTTTAGAACCTGTTTTAAGTTAAAAGTTAACACATGTTATAGAAATGATTTTTGTTTCATAAAATTAATAGTTATTTTATATTTGGACAGTAAATAATTTGTGTCAATTTAATATCACTTGCTTGTTTTAGACTGTGATTCTGCTAGCCTTTCTGGCTATGCATTTAGAAACAATCCTCTTTTTCTGGAAAGAGCTTATTGTTTTACACCAAACACCAGGACATCAACATCATCATCATACTCATTACATCCGCTCATAAAAGTTATGTTCGGACATGGATTGAAAAGTGTTGATGACTACAAATCATAACACGTAGAGGTGTTCAAAATAGATCTGATGATCACATGTTCACCCGACTTTGTAATTGAGTCCGATTTGACTCAACTTAAAAATGGTTTTACAATCACGGAAAAACCAATATAGACGCAAGAACCCGATTTTAAACCGAACTAAAACACTTATGCTCGAAATTAACCCAAATGAACACTTATAAGAACACGCTATAGACATGAATATGATTGTTTTAGCTCTGATTTGTTTTTGATGTACACTTAACTCAAAATTAACTCGATGATCCGAATGAACACCTCCTCAACTTTTATAGACATGAATATGATTGTTTTCGCTTTGATTTGTTTTCCATGTGTTAATGCATATACTTGTGAATTAAGACATTAAGCTGATTGGAGACAGTAAATGAATGAGCAATATGAGAGAGCAATTCAACATTTCATTACGTTACAATTATACAAGGGATTGCACAAATAACAAAACTGCAATCCCAAACAACAATAAAATTGTAAAAATTGTAAGCAAAAAAACATATTTTTCTCCTATATTCCTCATATCCATCTTCTAGTTCTTCTCTTCTTTGTATTAACCAAAAATTTAGCAGAATTAGACATAAAACCATCAATCCATCTCACAAAACATTGATTGTTTCTTAAACCCAAACTCATCATAGCAGCCCCACAAGAAAATCCCAAAACCCAATCTTTAATTTCTCTTCTACAACTCTTCACCGAACAATAAACAACAAATGCAGAAACCAAAACCAAGAAAACCCATACAAACAATTCATTTTCTTTACCAATTTCTTTCTCCAAAACAACCCATAAAACCAAACTTGAAGAAATCAACAACACCACCAAAAACCCTAATTTTCCTTTCTTACGATTTCTTCCTTTACCATCACCACCTCCAAAGCCTTTTCTGAACCCAAATTTCCCGCCATTTCCACCACCAAGAGCACATAGTTCTCTGATTAGTGAATCCCAGGGTTCGGGTAGAATCTTAACAGTGGAAGCAATGTGTGCAATTGAATTGAGGATGAGTTTGCGAGATGCTTGCGATCCAGATCGTTTTTTGCCCCATTTTGCAGAAATTAAGCTGTTTTTGAGATTTAACTTGTGTGTTGGTAAAAGTAGAGCAGGAGAAGTGGGTTTAATGGAGATTAAGGTCATGGACTGTTGATCAATTTGATACATTTTTCTGTTTGTTATTAATTGTCTTCTGAGTTGAAAGGAATGAACGGAAAAAGTAACCGTTTGAAACTGGGATGTGAAGCGTGAGCTGTGACTGTGAGGTTAAGTTTCGGTGTAAATTCAAAAGGAGGTCTTAATTAAAAGACCAAACACAAATTCTCGTGAGAGACGGTCTCTTTAAGAAACTATTACTAATTAGGTTGACCTATTAGTAAATATTGGCAATAAGATTTAATAGATTAGGTTTGAAAGACGTCTCTTAAAAAGACGGTCTCTCAGAAGGATAATTGAAGATCAAAAACTACTTCTGTATTTTGATTTTTTGCGGTTGTTGAAAAATTACTAAAAGATTGGACATCTGAAAATAAAGTTTTAAAAGTATGATTTATTTGAATTTCAACTCCAATTTTTGCTGAAATAATGATTTAATAAATGCATATTCTTGGACTACTATTTCCAATTTTCAACTCCTGTAATAATACAATCTTTTGCTGATTTTCTTGCAATAATACTAATTTTTTATTAACCATGAATAATACTAACTTTAGGGGTGTTTCCCTATAATATACATAACATGTTAAAAATCAAACTATAGGAGATTATATAACAAAAAAATTTGCTAAATTAGTTAATAAACTAAAGTTATATTATTCTAGGACAAAAACCCTTTAGTTGGTATTATTAATGGTTAATCAATAGTTGTTATTATTGTATGGAAATTAACGAAATATTGTATTATTTATTGTAATTTTTCCTTTAATTTTTTATCAATAAGATGCAGTAAACAACTCTGATAGATACTAAGTAGCTTACGTAAATAATGAAAGGTGGATGTGAATCAAATCGGTGACTTCTGATCACTATGAATTGTAACAAAAAAAAATCATAACAATTGAAACAAAAGAGAAACTCATAAATATATCTTTGTTGATTGTAAAAAAGTAGCTTTAGCTTGGTACTTGGTTTTAAATTACACATATAAAGTGTAGAGGACGGTAGTATTATACTGCTCATTATAATTTCCTAGTAACATCCTAATGGCTCATATATTCATACACATACAACATTTCAATTCAATGTTCTAGTTCTTACGGGGTTTTTGGGTTCTTTTTACGTAGAGAAACCTATTTTAAGTGGAGTCTAAATATTCCCTTATTATAACTCTGAGCGATCGAACACATACACAGCCTTGAAATCGCCTTTGACCTCCATTAATGGGAGATTTGGTTCTTGACCCAACATGGCCAACAACCTTATGATAGAGTATTAATTCACTATATCTCCTAGTAGTTTGTAGAGATTATCTAATCTACCCAGCTACTCTTGAAAGATCTTTGTGCAAGACTACAACTCAACAAGGCCTTAAAAGCTCAGCTTGTGCTCTTCACTTGTGATGGGAATGTAGTGGTTACAACATTAAAGTGGTCTGTTTCTTGTTCCTATCAACAGCTTGCCGATGCCAAATCTATACCATAACTATACATAGCTAGCAATAGCATCAACCATTCTTGAGACATTATAAACCACTCTTTTTTTTAGCTCTCCTCATCAATTAGTTTGTCAAAATCAACTTTCATTTTTTTTCCCACATTCATTACCTCTACTTGTATCCATCAACTATATAGTATCAGGTCTTCTCTTGAGCGATCGTCTATAGTATAGACGGCTCTCAAGAACCCAGCTTATATCTCCCTTTTAACTTACAAAACCACCAATCAACTTTTTAAAAAAAATTTGTAAATTGGGTCAGTCTAAACTTGAGACCAATAGACAGTCTCAAATAAGAATTTGTGATATAGTATAAGATCGTATAGTTTTTAGCCACATATCTTGCAGTTGGGCTAATTCAGAAAAATCATACAGACAAATCATATTCACGAGGATGTTTAATTTAAGAATATATATATATATATATATATATATATATATATATATATATATATATATATATATATATATATATATATATATATATATATATATATATATATATATATATATATATATGAATAGTTAGCTTTTAAAAATCATTTATACTGAAATCCTTTACAAAATGATACACTTTGTGCCTTTGAGTTTGTACTAGTGTAATATACGTCGCCGGTCATTTTGCCTTTTGAATTCGCTATTTGTTTAAATTTGCCCAAGAATAGCCAAAATCGACCATAATTCGCTTTTTCCGATTCACGAAGAGATTATGAAGACCGCAGCTTAATATGGGTTGATTCAATTTTTATTTCTTAAGAATTAATTAAACAAATTAGTTTTTATTTAGTTTTTTTTTTAAATATAAGTGATTTGACAAATTAGATTTTTTAAACAAATAATAAAGCTTAATTTTATAGAGAATAAATTATACTCCCTCCGTTCTTTTTTGATGTTCCACTTTGGGTTTTTCACAAATATTAAGAAAGATCAAATCTTTAGTGGTAGTGGGTATTAGTTTAATTATATAGTAGTGGAGAGTAATGATTATATTGAAATTATGAAAGAAAAAATAATTAAATAGTAGTGTGAAGTAATGATTGTATTGGAAGTATGAGAGAGAAAATAATTAAATAGTAGTGTAAAGTAAGAAAAGTAAGGTTTTAAGGGGGAAAAGTAGGATGAATACTTTCCAAAAATAAAAAGTATTCTAAAGTGGAAGAACTTTTAAAACTACCCATAATATTAAGGTGGAAGAACTTAAAACAACGGAGGGAATATATAACGAAATTTTTAGATCAACTAAATTTTCCTTAATTTAATGTGAAAACAACATTATGCTATCTCAAAGGGACATTCTTATTTGGTCCCCAATGGAGTAAATAGTATTAATTACATACATCTAACTAAATAAACTCTTTCTATTCCAAAGACTTTGCTATCCATTTTATGTAATGCATGCTCATCTAATCACTATATACAAAAAATAAATTAGATAGCAATTTAATAATAAGGTTCGAACTTCGAATGAATAACAAATTTCTTGTATTTGGGCAAGATAAAGTCAATATGGGATTGGGTGGAAGGCGGAGTATTACTGGGGAAAAGCATAATCGTTGTGTCATCGTTCCGTCTTCAGCTGATATTATTGCTCAAGCTATTGAAAGAAAACACACTAACTGGTCAGTTCTAATCATTGTCTCATTATATTTTAGTTGTTTTTTTAAGTTGACAAACTCGATTAAAAACTTAAGCTAATGGTTGAGGTTCTGAAATATAATGTGGATGCAACACGTGTCTTACTCGTACATGGCGCGGTTGAGATTTGAATCTGTGACCTCTTGTTATGATGACTCTGATGCCATGTCAAAGAACAAACTCAATCACGAGCTTAAACTTTTGGTTGAGTTGATTCCTCGACGTGAGCTTCAAGTTATGGTGGAGGCTTCATGATATGTGATATATTGTATTATGCTTCATGTTTCCTTGTATGAGAGCTTTTTAGGCTGAAAGTGTGATATAATGCAAGTGTCTTTTATAACTTGTTAGAAATTCCACTTGAAAAGGAGGGTGAATAAGATTTAAACCCGTAACTTGAAAATCTAATATCTATGTTTTAAAATTGTATTACGGTTGAGGCTCCTTAATATGTTGTATACTCTATCAATCAGATCACATCTTTTTGGTGTAGGTTTGTTCGAACAAAAGTTCCAAGCGATCTAGTCATACAAATTGGAAACAAGAGTAAATTTCACTTGCACATGGTAAACTCAAATTTCTCTTCTCTTTTCTTCTACTCTTGTATTTTTTGAGATCTTTCATTTAAATGATGAGCTATTCTTTTTAGTCCATATATTGCTATTCTTTAAGCATGACTTTCATTGTCATCCAAGCAGTAAAATGAGCAATGGATTCCCAATTGTGCTTTATATATGTAAATCATGCTTCATATAAGGTGTGTGCAAATGACTTTTTTGCTTACTTATAACTTTCGGCTATTTTAGTTGGTCAAACAGTTAAAAATAATATTTTATAAATGACTTTAAAGCCAAAAATAAAATCTACTATGAGTAGCATTTTCATTGGCTTTTGTCATTTGATTCATATTTTCTCAAATCAACGGTAAACATCGACCACTAATTTTAACAAACATCTCATAACAATTAGCGAATAAAAAAATTCTTTCGGCTAATCAAACCAACCAATAGCCATTTTCCAAATAGTCATCAAAACTTAAATAAATTTTGAAAACTATAAGTCAGGCGATACTCGAGTTGAGGGGCTCCCTTCAAACGCAACTTCCTCGTATTTTGTCTTCTTTTCCATTCTCCCGAGACTCTGCCTTGGACGGGACTCATTGTAATGATGATGATAAGCTACTAGTGCCTCCATCTTCTGCACCAGCAAGCCTCATATGATAAGAACTGGAAATGAACATCTTAAGATCAACTCACCTCATTTAAGATATCTATACACTACAATTCATATACATTTAACTTCAACTGGCTATAAATATTATTATGCTGTATAATCCTGAAATTGATTGCTGCACTATTAGACCAATCACTTCTATATTTGTGCTGCACTAACAATTTTCATTCATGTGTTTCGTCGATTCAAGCTCCCCATGATCTCAAGAAGTGCCTATCTCAATCGTCTAGTGTTCGAGAAAAAAAACGCAGGCGTGTCAATGAACAACTTAAACATCGAACTGAACAACCTTCCTGGCGGAGCAGAGATATTCGAGTTAATAGTCAAATTCTGTTATGGTTGGAAGATTGATCTTACTGCCAGTAATGCTGCACTGCTATACTGTGCTGCAAACTTCTTAGAAATGGTCGATGATCTAGAAACCGGGAACCTTGTTTCTAGAACCGAAACTTTCCTAAGTTTCGTGATCTTTTCTTCGTGGAAAGACACTTTCCTTGTTCTGAAAACGTGCGAGACAATCTCTTCATATGCCCGAGAACTACACATACAAAGACGGTGTTCTGAGGCCATTGCTTGGAAAATCTGCACAGACCCAACAGCGATTTCTGTTGGGAATGATGAATCACAATGCTTCAATTATTGTGTTGAAAACCATACAGATTACTCATATGAGAAAAAAGTAGCAGAAAATTGGTGGTTTGAAGACGTTTCGACACTTAGAATCGATCATTTCATTGAAGTTTTGGGGATTATTAAGCAGAAAGGAGTTAAACCGAAGGTGTTGGGATCTTGTATAGCTTACTGGACCGGGAAATGGCTATCGAGAATCTCATTTGGGGTTCGTATACCGAACCATAAAAGTATGAACCATCAAGTAAGAAGGGTGATTGTAGAAAGCTTGATCAGGGTAATTCCTGCTGAGGTAAACTCGGTTTCTTGCAATTTTTTGCTTCATCTTTTAAAGCTTGGTTCCATGATGAAAATAGATGTTAGTTTATTGTCTAATTTGGAGCAAAGAATTGCCTTAACCTTAGAGGATTGTATCCCATTAGACCTTTTGGTTAAGAATTTTGGGGAAAGTGAGACTTTATATGATGTGGGTATTGTTGCTAGAATAGTGGATGCTTATGTTTCTCATAGTGTGAGAAATGCTGCATCAAAAATGTTTGTTGTTGGGAGGCTGGTGGATGGGTTTTTGGGTCTAATTGCAAGGGATAAGAGCCTTCCTCCGAATGATTTTCGGGTGCTTGCGGAGTCGTTGCCACAAAATGCTCGTTACTCAGACGACAATCTCTACCGAGCCATTGATAGATACCTTAAGGTATGCTCTCAACTACAGTGTTCTGAATTTTCAGGTTATATGTTGCTATCCTTTACCCCTAGTTCAAGTATGAAATACTCTCTAGTTTTGCAACCCATTTGTAGACCTGTACTCGTTAAAGTTTGATCCGACTCGACTAAATTTGACCCGTTTGCTAAAATTAGTTAATTTTGAGTTCTACGTCAATATTTTCAAGTAATGGACAATTATTTTTTCATTAATTTTTTAGTTGAGACTGAGTCAATATTCCACAACATGACTTAAAAAGTTATTTGTGGCCCATACATGTAACAAGAAAAGTAAATTTTAAATTTTAAGGTACAGTTACATTATTGCATACATCCAACAGTTTCAAATTCCACCTACATTGAAGCCACTTGTCATTGAGATAATAAAATATATTGTTCGTCAATACTTAATTAATACTAACATTTAAGAGAAACTAATGAACACAAACAAAAAAGAAAACAAGGTAGTTGTCATTATATAACACGTCCCCTCGCACGAGAGCCCTTTGGGCTGGAAGTGTGGATGCAACACAGACTCTCCTTATACTTGATGCTAAATATTCCACTTAATTAACGAGGGGTGGTTGAGATTTGAACCCGTGACCTCTTGTCACGTTGGCTCTGATACCATATCAACGAACCAACTCAACCAAAAGTTTAAGTTGATGGTTGAAGCCATATACTCTTAACAATCATTATATATTGTTCAGGCACACCCAAATTTGACGGAGGAAGAAAGGGAAGGGGTATGCAAAGCCATGGAGTACCATAAGCTATCACAAGAAGCTCGCCAGCATGCGATGAAGAATGATAGGTTGCCCATGAATATGACCACTCAATTTATCCTTCTCCAGCAAGTTAGTATGGTGAAGATGATGGTGAATGATGGATCAGTGTATCGAAGAACCAAAGCACAAATGATTATAAACAAGCAAACTGAACGTTTTAAGCTTCAAAACCAGATGAAGATTATCAAACAACAAGTTGATGACTTGAAGATTCAGCTTAATAAAATGCAAGTTTGTAGAGTAGAGATCAAAAAACTTGCAAGGAAGTTGTAAATTCAAACTAAGATCAAAATACATGGATTTATGTAATGCTAATACTATTAATTTCTTAATTTTTAAAACTATTTAAACAAAATTATTATTATTGTATATGAAAGGAGAGGCTAAGACCTCACTTAAGGATCAAAATGTGAAGTTAAATTGAGTATTTATGTTGTGTCAAAGTTTAGGAAACAAATAATGCAAGTAATGATAAATGACAAATAAATAAATAAACATGACAAGAAGTTTTAAGGTGGTTCACCAATTGGCTACATCCATCATCTAGCCTAGGATATATTTCAATATGTGTTTAAAGGAGAAATACAAAACTTGATAGGTATTACAATAGAGGTTATGCGTAAGAAGAGAGGAGCTAATGAAGGGAGAAAACTAAGGTAAGAAGGATGCTCTAATAATGAGACTTTGGTGCAAGTGTACCATGGGATATATGTGGGCACATCAACAGAGCAAAAACGCAAAGAGGACAGAAACTGGCAGCATGTTCGCTCGACCTGGTGCTTGGTCGAGCAGCTAGTCGAGCAAGGTGGGCAGAGCTACTGTTTTGCCTTTTTCCACGTGTCCCTTTGGTCCCCTATACTCCTTGCACTTATTACTTTGTTCTTACTTCTGAAATGGTTGCCTTGAAGCCCAAGACTTGTATCCATCAAGTATACACACATCCAAGTTCCCACTACCACTTAGTACTTTGTACTAATGGTACTTGTTTGATACCCAAACACCCAATCACAACAATGTACTTGTGTCCTCTTCTTGATTACACTAACATACTAGATTAATTAACTTAATCTTGTTTGATTACTTGGTAACACAAGTCACCAATAATCCTAACAGTATATCGTATGGGTATTAACCTCAATAATGTATAAAAGAAAATCTATCTATCAATACCTATAACTAAAACAAAACACGCTTACATCATCTAACCCCAAAAACTAATGAGATGTCACTTTGTGAATTAAAATTTTCCCTCCAATGAAGGATGATGATGTCATCCTAATGTGTTAATTAATCCTTATATGAATATATATTATAATAATCAATACATTGGAAATCACAAATTCTTGCTATAGACCGTCTATAACATAGACGGGTAAATATGGGTCAGCCCATTTGTTAAATAAGTAACTAAAAGTCATGTCAGCCATTGAGCTAGGCTGTTAAGAGAGCGGTCTTTGCCATAGACGGTCTCTCAAGAGACCTTCTGATTGGAAATTGGTTTATATAATCAATATATGTAAATGCATTAATGAAATTGGTTAATATAATCTACATTTTAATAATCAAATTAATGTATCTAATTCACAAATGACAACAATTGAGACTTAACCTTTCATTAATTTTAAAATGTCATTTACAAGCTTATAATGATCAATAAGATAATTGAGCTAGTTACATGGATTTGTTTCAACATTGAGATAGTCTCATACAGACGCAAGACAAGTTATTTTTAATTTTATTATTAGTATTATTATTTAAATTATTTCATTTGATTTAATATTGTAATATATATTCAAAATAATTTATAAATTAAATATTAAAATTTATTTTAAACATACTTTGTTATGCTTACTTAGTAAATATTAAAATAATATCAAAATAACATTATTTAACAAACGTACAAAACTTATAAAATAGTACTTGTAAAATTAAAATTCAATCAAATATTAGTTGTTATATGCAATTATTAATTCATTGCAAATGAAAAATCAATAATTTACAATTTATTTTTTTTATTTTTTAAATATTATAAAATACAATAAAATAAAAAAATCGTGCATTATACAGAGATTATCTAATTATAATAAAGGGACACAACATATCCAATATATCTTAAATTAAATGGATAGACTCCTATAGAATAATAGAATTAATTGTTATTTAGTCTAGATTTGTTGTAATCTCTTATTACTAACACTGCTTTTGGATGAATGAGAATTGGAGAGAAAGGAATGAGATGAATTCGAAGAGAGATATTTTCTTTTTTTGAATAATAACTTTGAAGGGGAAGACGTCCCTTTTTTTGAATAATTAATTAAATAAAAACAAGAAAATAAGTTTTATAAAAAATCGAAAAAATAGTCCTACTCGCATTTCGACTAGACTAGGCCCATTCGCACGTCTGTGCTACTCAACTTAGGCTTATTCGTACATTTTGTATGTCTAGATTTATCGTTGGGAATGGGAATGTGGGGAATTAAAAATAGGATTGAGATTGGAAATTAATTGTTGGAAATTGTTAAAATACTTTATTTGGTTTTTAATAGTTGCTACATTTCTGTTTTTCACGCTTTTTAATTCACAATTTTAATCATTAATATCTCTAATTTCATATATGATAAAAAATTCTAAAAAGTTAATATTAAGAAAATACACATTAAGACGAATCAAACAAGATCCCACTTGACTATGTTTTACATTATACATAAAGAACTATATATCAAATAAAATCAATTGGTGAACAATAGTTGCTACAGGAATTGTAGCAACTAATAAAATCCGGAGGAAGTATAATCTAAATCTTTGTTTGGTATATGTGGGAATGAGAATGAGAATAAATTATAAACTTACAATTTTGTCCTTTTCAAATAAAATAGCATATGTAGATTTTTTTTATTAATAATGGGTAAACTAGTCTTTTTACTACTTATCTCAATTCCCACCCCCAATTACCAACCCCCCATGGTAATAGATTCTTGGGAATTATAGGTGTTTAATCCAATCCCACCTTAAATTCTCATTTCCATGTAACAAACATGGAATATAAAATTTTTTAGATTTAAATTCCCAATCCCATCTCCAATTCCCACATACCAAACACCCTCTAACAAAAAATAACAACAAATTTTAAACGAAATTCTTATAGTCTAGTTTTTAATGTCATAAACTTAACTAATTCAATCTACGAAATAAGTTCATGCTCTTAATGTCATAAACTTAATAATATTCACTTGAAAGAGGATGCTCTTAATGTGATTGGGGCGCTGAAGAAGAAAAGTTGGGGCCTAGCTCCCATACACCTAATTTGTGTGCCCCTTTTCCTGAGTGCCTTCGGACACTCAAAATGCTCGATTTGAGCTAATTATCTATAACAGGTGATTTTCAAAAAAAGAAAAAAAAAAAATTTGAATGACAATATTCGAAATTCAATTTAATATGATGGTGACACGATGAAAATTGCGTGGACATTTAAAAGAAAGTGGGGGGATGTGCCACACTGCCGTACTCAGCCGTGCAACACCGCCTAGCCGTGGCGAGTTGATGCCATGGAAGATTGTGATCCGAACACAGTTTTACAGGTCTCAGTAATGAAGGATACGAACAAGGATGAAGAACCCAACAAAGATCCTTGCCCTATCTGTCTCTCTCTCATTTCTCAACACTCTTCTTCCTATTTAGATCGCTGCTTCCGTATGTCCTTTCTTCTCCTCCTCTTTCTCTTACTCTTTTATTCTCATTAATTTCTGCTCACTTTCGTTAATCTTGATTACTTTTTTGCATAATAATGGATGTTTTTCAATTGAATTCCTTATAATTTTTGGTTTTCATTCATTAGAATGGCTTGTTCGGTTGTTAAGCTATAAATTGATGTGAATTTTGCAGATAGATTTTGTTACAAGTGCATTCTTCGCTGGATTCAAGTGGTCTCTAGTAGGTCGACTTCTTTGCGCCAGCCATCTTCCGTCAAGTGCCCTTTATGCAAGGTCCATATTCTCTTTACTTTTTAATGGGTACTCTAAATTTGAATACTTTAATGTCATTTTTCATAACTGAACATTACTGTGGTAATGCATCTCTGTGAAATTTGATACCTAATTTTGTTCTAGTGAAAGTTGAAGATTAACCTATAGCTTTGTACCCATGTTTATGGGACTTCCTGAGTTATTGCTAATGTTTATTTGTGTGATCATCTTTTTGTTTATTGCAAGTTGGACTGTGAGAGAGGGGAAGTTAGGTTAGAATCAAAGCTAGAACCTTTTCGGAAAATCGGTACTTGCTCCCTGACTGAGATATGATATGATTCTCATTTGTGTGATCATCTTAGTTTTTCATTGATTTCACTTTTGATGTTGGATATTCCTTTAAACGCTAGGTACTAGTTCATCTACAAAGCAGAGAAAAGTTAGGTAGTAAAGTCCATTACATATTCTTTCTCCATCTTTTAATAATTACAACATTTCTCCTACATGCTTGGGTGAATGTTGCAACTTTTTAAAGACCCGGAAAATATAATGCCCAAGTGAATTAGGATGTCTAACCATTTAAGTATACATCCTCATAGCTAGGTAATTGATTTTTCCAAGCTGGAGCATTGTGAATTATATACTACGAAAGGCCAAGTAGTGGCATAATAACTCCAATTGTTGTTTGGCTAAGGCTTTAGGAAGAACTAAGACGATCTGCTCTTTGGTCTATAGTAAAATACATATACATAATCACATCTCCTACAAAGCGGCATTCAATCCCAATATGTTTAGTACACTCATGGTAGTATTTTGAGCAATGTACAAAACTTATTTTCTATCACAATAAACAAACATAATATTGGTATGATGTATTTGCTCCCATGTAAATCAAAACGACATCAATCTGAATTATATTCAATAAAATTCCTGCCCAAGAAAAAGTCAAGTTCAAGATGAATCGTCCATATATGGGTAGTTATGGAAGTTTCTTAATGACATTTTGGAATGTTGTTAGTACATCAAAATGGAGGAAAAAGGGAGTCAAATTTCTTTCGATACACCTCCTTATTTGACTCGTGACTCAAGTGAGTTGTGGGAAGTCATGTACTTACGCAACCTACTAGCTGTTATTGCCTTTTAAATTGAAGGACAAGAATCAAAGCTTTCCATCCCTTTTTTACACGTATGATTAGGTTTTTTTTTTTATTTTTTTATTTTATCTCTTCTATAAATACTCTTGTAATTCTTCATGTAAAAGGTTGTTCAATGAATCATAAAATTGAGCTTTTGCTTGTTTGTTTTTTTTCCTAGTACTTAATTTGTATTGGATCAAGAGCTTTACATGTGTTTTTGGTGCATATGAATGCCTTCTTAGGAGCCTTAAATTTATATGATTTCAGTGTATCTCTAGATTGTATTATCCATTGTCTTTCTATCTTTCGTACTACCTTAATTCTTCATTACTTTACAAAATCCATTTATTTTACTTTTCATTAAAAACCACACGCCAATTTCTTCTTCATCTTTTAACTTTCTTCATTGAAATATTACATAGATACAAAATCGTTCACCCCTCTCCTTTGATACTGTTCTAATCTTCTAATCTACAAATTCTTTTAAAGCTTCTTGTTTCTTTTCTCATCAAAAATAGACCTCTTTCTTTCCTACTCAAACACGTCAAAATACCATGTTATCACCTTCTTATCCCTCGTTTACTCTTCTCATTCTTAAGGATAATTTTTGTTCATGTATAATTTGCTTTGGACACCCAAACTAAGAAGCACTGGTGCCAATATATGTCATGGCCTCTCCTTTGTCTATTACATATTATGTACTTCATTCTTAGTACTAATTTACTATCATTGGAAATTGATGAAAGATTGCATGCAAGAGAAGATCATTTTATATTTTTAGTTTTTTCCCTCACATAATTCTAATATAGAATATTTTGCTTGAAGTAGTTTTTTTGGATTTTTTAAGTGATTCACCCTAGACCATTTGCTACCCTTGCTGTAGTCTTTATGCTTGGGTATAGCAATGCGAAGTATGAATTATCTAATTGTCTCTTTTTCTAATGGCAAAAACTGTGACCTTTTGTTTATGAAAATGAAAACGAAAACAATACTAAAAAGAAATTTAGTACTACTCCTATGTCTGAAACTATTGAGGATCAAATTGCTTGGAAAATTCTGAAAAGTGCTATGACAGTTCACTCTAATGAAGGATTGTGATACACTTCATATCGAATCTCAATGAAGTGTTCTTTGCCTTGTTTTGCACTTTGCAAAAAGTGCAGTAATGGTCGCGGCCGCGGTAACGAAATGGTGATGTGGTATTGTAACACCTAAATATTGGTCAAAATCATGAAATATCTTTTGATATGGCCCAAAAAACTGTATTTACCCCTTTACATTGAGGAAAATGTCTTTTCATTTTTTATGAGAACTTTTACAACATAACCGATGCGATGCGATGCGATGCAGCCTTGTTTTTGCACTATGATTATGGTTGGCTTTGTGCTTATTTTGTGCGGAAATGAATGTGGAGAATTATATTAATGCTTTCCTTACATGCTCTCCTTCATTGCATCATCACAACCAGTCTCTTAATAATTAGACTAATTCTTCAATTTAGATTTTGTGTTTTGATGTATAACTGGATTCTCAGCATTGTATATAAGTATATAACTTACTAATTATCTTAATGAATATAAGTAGCTCTTCCTTGAATTTCATTGAGGTTTGACATAATTTTCTTTATCCATATATGCCCCTTAATTCACAACCCTTGCTATAGTGGTTTTGTGTTTGAGATAACCTTGAAATTGCAGTGCAAAAATTGCAGTTATAGTTGTAGTCTTTGCGACGGGAGCAAAACTGCTTTTTCTGTCAATGCGGATTTTTTCGTGGTGGTTTCTTCCCATATATCAGTCGTGGTTAGATCAAAAAGGTTTTCAATACGGTCACGAATAAATGATGCAAATGCACTTTGCACGAAATCGTACCAATTCCTACATAAATTATGTTACCTGAGGTGATTTATTTATACTGAACATGAAAACTGATTTTCTTGTTATGTGAATCGATTGGATTGGTTTATAGAATTATTTAATTACCTATCATTCAATATTGGTATTGAATCTCGATTTCATGATAATGGTTTAGAGAGGCTCAACTGTACACAACTTCAAAAAATCAGGACATTGTTTCTAAATTTCTCCATTTGAGTTTGTTTCTGTAAAGGATGATTAGTAACCTGTTCGTTATAGAAGTTGTTGACTTGAATTTCATCTATGGTCCATACTCCCTAGTCCCTCCTCAATAATTCAGGGGATCTGCTTCTTGTCAGTAAGATGCTTTTTGACCGATGTCTGTTGAAATCGTCGTGAGGTTCTTGTACTTTTTTAATAGACCAAATATATTTTTTTTTCTGAAGAGTTTGGAACTAACGCAGAAAATTGAAGTTTCTTTTTATTAATAGTTGTGTTATACATACATTGTTTTTCTTAGGCCTGTCAAACAAATTAGGTTGGGTCAGATTCGGGTTCGGGATATATAAACAAGTGAGAAAATCCTTAATCCAAACTCAACCCATTTAGTTAATTGGGTCGAAAATCATAACTTGGACCCGACCTGCAACAAATCAGGTTGACCTGATTTGGACCCACTTAACCCGTTTATAATTATTTTTTTTTCATTTTAAGGTTTTTAACGTTGATTAAATCTAATTTTTTAGGCTTTAATTTTAACTTTATGTTTTTTTGTTGTTTATTTTGTATTTACTATAAAAATAAGAAAATATTAAATGAACTAAGTTTAGCTTATACTTATTGATTTAACTCGAAATTAACACATTTAATTAAATCAGTTATACAAGTTTTTTTCAAGTTTAACATTTTGACCTGAACCTAACCCATTTAATAAACAGATCAAGCCGGGTCGACCCATTTAATTAATTGGGTCAAAAGTCTCAACCCAAACCCACTTATTTCGGGTTAGCAGGTCGGATCAACTTTGTCAGCCCTAGTTTTTCTTGATTATCCTTTACACTGTTTGGATAGCAAACTAGAGGAGAAAAGGAAGGACGGGTAGGGGAAGGGAAGGTAGGAAAAGGAAGGGGAGGGGAAGAGAGGGAAAATGCTCCTTTGTTTGTTTAGGAAGTAAGGGGAAGGGAAAGAAAGAAAATTTCATTTTTCCTTCCAAATCTCTCCTCTTATGGAGAGATTTTGATCTTAATAATTAAGAGACTTAATCCCTCCAAACCCTTCCCCCTCCCTTTTTGCTATCCAAAAACAAAGGGATCTTCATCTCCAGAGTTCAAATCCTTTCCTTTCTTTTCCTTCTATTTTTTTTCCATCCAAACAAGGCCTTAATTAAACTCCTTTGTTGTTTTTTTTTTCGCTTTTCCCTATCGATCCAGATTATTTATTTATCCAATGGCTTTGCAGACAGAAAACTTTTCAATCATTTTCGGATATGATGGAAGTACTTTCCAAAAGCATTTTATCAATCAAAAGAATAGCAATAGGTACTTGGGATGGTTGCTCTTTTCACGTTATGATGCTTTGGAGGAAGTGATGTGCTGCTGTCCATCTGAACTTATTCTAGCTGTTCAATGAGTTTGCAGCAACTTCTTTTCAAAGGATCACAAGTATAGACTACAGTGTTACTACACTTTTCCCGAACCATGTCTTTTAAGTGATGCATTTAAAGTGGAGCGCTTTTGGAAGTCGAATAAGTATCTTCAGCCCAACAACTGGCTTGAGAAGTGGTTGAGAAGGGAGCTTCAGGCTCTGATACAGGTGATCCTACTTTCTACTCGATCCATCAGTTCCTGTGTCGAAATCTTATTCTCTTTAATTATACAATATTTCTACTTGATGAGCCTTGCAAGTCTCAAGAAATGTCGTTTTTCCTGTCACTTAGTTCTTTGTCCATTTCCTTTACGATCGGGTGGAGCAAAGATTTTAGAACCCTATTTATTTTTGGGATATCTTTTAAAATGGGGTCTTTATTATACTAGCGGCCCGTTTAGTTTGTGGTATTAAATGGTGGTGATGGGTATGCTTTATAGTGAAAATTTTCATATCATTCCCATGGTAATGAAACTCTTATCACAAAAAAGTTTTTTTGTCTATAAATTTCCATTACCATCTAATACTACCTCTCCCAATGGTAATGCATTGGAATGAATTTCATGAAGAAAATGAGATGATTGAAGTTGGACAAGCATGACAAGGTAACCAAGAGGTTTTTCAACCAAAATTACACTAGTTTTTTGTTATGGTCCATTGCAAGGTATGGGACTTGTCCCACATCGGTTGTAAAGTGCAATTGGTGTGGGATTTATAGGCAAATGGGCTCTCTCACCTAATAGACTAGTCTTTTGGGCGAGCTCTCCCGTTTGACCTATAACATTTTTCATTCTCATTACCACCGTTTATTACCACCTACCAAACGGGCCGTAAAAGATACAATTTTTTCCACTTCAAGAAAAATAATTCAAAAAAATGTACTAAAAATGATTTACAAACAAATCACTTAAAAAGTGTTCCTCAGAATTGGACTTAAAAAGTGCTACCCTCGGATGCCTTAAGAACCGTCCCTGTTTACAACCACAATTTTTCATGCCCATGCATTCAGCTATGAAATAAAGATCATTCACTTGGCTCTGCCTTGTAGGAAGAAGATGTTGAAATTATAATGCATCACATACTCGGGGTGATCGACTCATTTACAAGAAGGTATATTTATAACAATCTTTAATATTTTCATGCAACAATAAGAAAGTTCAGGTCTTTATGTTATTGCCTTTGTGTTGATATATAATATGTGCTAAATGATGGTTATTTTCCGAATTGCTATGCATATTAATCAGTTCGTATTCCAAACAAACAACACACTCAGCACAGCAAAAGCAACAAGAGTTCAAGGTTATAGTCGCTGATGCCGCACTGCCTTTCCTTACAGCACGAACGAAGCGGTTTGTAGATGAAATGGAATTGTTTATCGCCTCAGGCTTAGCTGTCGAGTATTATGATAGAGCTTATAGAAGGTGTTTAGGTTGGAAGCAGCATGGGGAAACTTCAGAGGACGGAGAACAAACTAGCAGGGAACAGGAGCCAATTGCTTCACATCTTTACATTTTGGATGAAGACTTGGATGAGATTGATTGGGCTGAAGGATAAAAATACATAGCTTTTAGTAACTCATTCATCTCAACCTGTTTTCTTGCTATTCTGCAATATAGAAAAGCTCAAAAGCATGTTTTCACCTTCTGTACACTTTCCTTTTTTGAGGATTTTTCTAAGGATCTTTCTCGAGCCGAGGGACTCTTTGCCCGCATCCTCCTTTATGAGTAGGGTTGCCGTCCTCCTTCTCTCCCCTGACCCTGATCATTGTTTTCTATGAGTGGGGTACACCGGATACAATTATGATGATGTACACTTTCCTTTTTCGTCTAGTTCATTAGTAAAAAATGATGATCGATGGAGAACCTTCGTGATCATATAGTAGTGAATTAGTGATTTGTACTACAGTGTTTGTATCAACTATTAACTGATGCTGTTTATAAGCTCTCCTTGTTGGAGTCTTTGTTGGCATGGACACCTTCAAATAACTCCTCAACTTATTTTTATTTTATTTTATTTTATTTATTTAGTTATAGAATTTGTTATTTGGTTCATGGTGCAGGCCAAATCAGGTTTAAAAAAAATATAAATTTTTTTAATAAATAAGCTTTTTTAAATATTAAAATAATTTTTAAAAAAAATTATTTTCTAAAATAAGTGTAATTTTATCCGAGCCTTTAATTGGGTGTTGTTTGATATAAAAAACGACAAACAATAAAATAGCTGTTAAAACAGATCAAAATCCGAACATTATGTATACAACTTTCATACTTTAAATATTTTAAGGTAGTGTTTGGCAACATGAAATTCATTTGAAAATTGGAAATTGAATTTTGATATTCACATTCAAAAATTGTAAATGACACCTATATGCTTGAAATTTGCAGATTTTGTTACTTGATCAAATTTTACATTGTTATTGCAAATCTATGGAATTGACTCAATTTCACATTTCGAATTCAAGATTTGCCAAACATAGTATTTGGCCCAATTCAACATTTGAAAATGAATTCCACGTTGCCAAACATAGCATAAGTGTTTTTATTTTGTTCATCATCTAATTAGAATGTTTCAAAACGTTTTGACCCAGAATTAAACCTTGAGGCTTGAGGCAAAGCAAACTTTGAGAAAAATATCTAAAAATTGCAATTAGTGAAAACTGAAACACGACATCTGTGAAACTTTAGCTATCATCTTTTGGACTGAAAACCAGATTACCATTAGAGGATTGTGATTTGTGGCCTGTGGGTGAGGAAGAGAGATGGAGTTGCATTATGGTGCTTTCATGGAGAAATTCACATTTCTTCCATCTTCTTCTGGGCAACTACCTTTATCTGGTCTTTCATTTGCTGTCAAAGATATGTAAGTAACGTCTTCATTCTTTATTTTACCCATTCTTATTGCTTCTTTTCGCTTTTTCAGTCTTCTGCCCTAAAATTTTTCATTTACTCAAAACCGTCTTGCTCTTACAGTAATCTATTAACATTTGTTTATGGGATTTGTTTCATAATTGAATTTTTGAATTTGTTTTGCCTGGAGTTCATTAAGTGGAATCTTTAGTTGTATATTCACACTCATGTGAATGGAAGATTGATAGAGTATATAACTCCAACTACAACTGTAAAACCAACTATAACTTGACTCAATTCGAAATACCCAGCATATTAATAATACAAAAGAATCTATATCAATCAGACCCGAGATTTCATATCCCAAACCCGCCCTAGCACCAACCATTTGTTGTTTGAATTTCGTTGCAATTTCAAATCCAATGTGCCCATGATTTTTTTTTTCTTTTTGTGTTCTATATTTAATTTACATTTTATCCTTTGCTTAAAATTTACTTTGTTATAATTACAATTACAAGTAGCAGGCTGAAGTTAAAATCTTTGTATTTTGGAGGGGCAGATTTGATGTTGAAGGGTTGGTAACTGGATTTGGGAATCCGGATTGGGCAAGAACTCATCTAAAAGCCAAATCTACTGCTCCTGTTGTTTTGGCTCTTTTGAAGGCGGGTGCTACTTGTGTTGGTAAAACTATCATGGATGAAATGGCTTACAGGTTAGTTTTCCAGTTGGCATTTGGCATCCCAATTATCTATTTGATTAACCTAATGGATCACGATGTGTTGTTTTCTTGTGACTTGTAAGGTTGTATAAGTATTCGAAAGTGAAAGTGTAATTTTGATAGGAAAGTCTATTAACAAATTAGTGTTTTACTTTGATCATCTAATTTTTTTCACAAAATTCATCTCAATGTGAAAATTTTCAAACATAAAATCTTTTTTATGATCAAAGTTTTATTTTTATGAAAATTTACATTACAAATAATTTTCATTACCACCATTTAGTACCAAAAACCAAACGATCAAGGGCTAGAGATTGAGCAAGGATTATTTGCCACTAATAATGGGTTACAATGTCTTTGCCCTAGCGTCCCCTAAAGATGGTGTTACTCTTTCTTAATCCTAGTTAAGATGATATCTGTTTTATGGTAGGAACCTAACTCTATAAATCTCATATTTCACATATGGTATTATGAAGTGTTCTTCTATCG
This sequence comes from Amaranthus cruentus, assembly GCA_019425755.1. Classification (NCBI taxonomy): domain Eukaryota; kingdom Viridiplantae; phylum Streptophyta; class Magnoliopsida; order Caryophyllales; family Amaranthaceae; genus Amaranthus; species Amaranthus cruentus. Next base: position 14,761,116 of record CM033456.1, read on the forward strand.
TTAATTCACCATGGTATACAATAAAAATAAAAATAGACAATAATTATGCTGTTAAGCATATATATGGACTTAATAGTTGCTTAATTCAAAGTTGATTAAGTAACCATTGGACTAAAGTTAATTGTACTGCAATTATTTTGTTTCTTTAACTTAGTAGCTTGCTTTCTTTTCTTATTGTTTCTGAAATGATATATGATGTGATTATAAACCACTCATTTCCATTTTGTTTCATTAGCATCAATGGAGAAAACATACATTATGGTACTCCTAGAAACCCATGCGCAGCTGATCGAATTCCTGGAGGATCTTCTAGTGGATCTGCAGTTGCCGTTGGGGCGAACATTGTAGATTTTTCTTTGGGTACATATTTTCTTTCTTTTTATGTTTTCTTTATAACACAGCATGACTGAAAACATGGCAATATGGCATTGTCTTTCTTCATTGTAATTAGGTACAGACACTGGAGGAAGTGTGAGAGTCCCAGCAGCATTTTGTAAAATTTATGGAATTCGGCCTTCTCATGGGGTTGTCTCTGTAGATGGTGTTGTTCCTATGGCACAGAGTTTTGATACAGTTGGTATAAATTCCACTATTCAACTAGTCCCCCATTATGTGTCATGAACCGAGTTATCTCAAGTACATAATACCCTGGTGCAAAACAGCATTTTGACTACATATGTAGATTCACCCTTCATTCTCCAATATGATGTCCAATACTCTTACTTAAGCTTCAATGTGTCAGGATGGTTTGCTAGGGATCCGTCAATCTTGAAGAGAATTGGGAATGTGCTACTCCCACCGCTTGATGCTAATCTTACAAACTCTAAGTCTATAATTATTGCTGAGGATTGCTTCAAGCTTCTAAACATCCCCATTGATAGAGTAAAACAGGTTCTTGTCAAGTCAATTGAGAAATTATTCGGAGGTAAGATTGTTGGTGTCATTGCTTTATTTAATGTTATGACGAATTTAGCTGTGATAAAAGCTTTTTGCAACTTCTGCGGTTATCTAGACGACTGAACTTGAGGAATATTTTTTTTTATTTTAACTTCACTAATCATCATTGTTCAGGTCAGGTTATCAAATATATGAACCTTGGGGAATACATTGAGACAAATGTTCCTAGCCTAAAGCATTTTATGGGCCAGAGTAATGAAGCAAAAGAATACAACATACCTTCATTAATAGCTCTCTCAAGTGCTATGCGAATTCTACAAAGGTTTAGATCAATAGTACATTAGTCAAATAATTTTAACCCAACTGATTATTATATGCTACTGTAATCATTTCTGCTGCTGACCTTTTTCTTTATTTATTTGTAAGTGTAGATATGAGTTTAAGGTTAACCATGGGGAATGGGTTTCTTCCACTAAACCTGAACTGGGACCAGGATTAAAGGAAAGAATTTGGGAAGCTGTCTCATCTAATGATGATAAGGTTGACATTTGCAAATCTGTTATGACTGAGTTTCGAGATGCACTTACTTCGTTTCTGGGGGTAAGCTCATGACTTAAATAGTACGATCAATTTGGTTAACACTATCTCAACCCTCAGAATGTGAACTTGTAGTCTTGCACATGATAGAGTATACATAATATTTGGGGCTTTGTCTATCTATTTAAGATTTTGGTTGAGTTGATTCCTTGACATGACAAAAGGGTCACAATTTCAAATCTCATCCATCGTTCATTCCAAGTAGAATATCTAGCACCACGTTAGAGAAGGGAGTGTGTTGCAATTACCCTTCTAGCTTGCATGACACTTGTTTGAGGCGGCTTGATAGTACATATAACATATCTCGGGGCTTCAGCGATCTGTTTAAGCTTTAGATGAGTTGGTTCGTTGCACCAGAATATGTTATATACTCTATTACTAACACAAAGCTTGATCAATGGCTTTAAAGTTAAAGCACATCGGTTCCTGGATTTAGATGTTTTTTCAAATTTTGAATAAACTCTTAAATCTTCATCTGTTTGCAGGATTCTGATATCCTTGCAATCCCAACTGTTCCTGGTCCACCGCCAAAATTACAGACTGCAACATCTTCATTGGAAACTTTTCGCTCTAGAGCTTTTAGCTTACTCTCCATCGCCGGAGTGTCTGGATTTTGTCAGGTTCTTCCCTCTACATTAGCAAATCCAAGGCATCAAAACATTCATTCATTTTTTGGTCCCTTTCTCGTTTTCATGACGAAGATCTTTTTTATTTTTGCAGGTAAGTATACCACTAGGTTTGTACGATGATCTTCCTGTGTCTGTATCGTTGTTGGCCAAACATGGCTCAGATATGGTTCTGCTAAATCTTGTTGAAACCCTCTCTGGAACTCTTGAGGAGCAAATAAATGCTGCTGAAAGATCGAGATTGTGAGTCTTTAACATGATTTGAAATTTATCTATGTTCTTTCGCCAATGTGCGTCAGACGCATCTTCAGGTGAACTCTTCGACGTGTATTCATCCTGTTTACCCTATGTAGAGTAAATAATTCCGATGAACAGCTAGTTTTGTGATAGCTTTTGGTGTCAATTCCTAGCATATCAAAAAAACACTATAGACAACATTTTATTACCATAGTGCCATTAGTGATTCGTACCTTGGTGAGGTATGTGAGAGTCAGATGTAAGCAATCTTAACCTTGTTAGTGGAAAGGGTAATTGAAATCAACAGTTTGATTACATGATACTCCCTCTGTCCCTATTAAAATGTACCTAATATTTTTGTGTGAAATTTAGTGGAAAGGTAATTAAGTTCGAAAAATAAGACAAAAAACAAGTGGATGATAGTAATCAGTTGTTAAAAAAGAGATAATAAGTTTGTAAATTAGATTAAAAAAAAAAAAAGAATTGGATCATTAAGTCTCTTGTTTCATTCTCTACCGGCTTGTGGGTGCTTAACTGCTTATTACATACTTCATGTTCAAAGTGGTTAGGAGAAATCATATTTTATTCATCCATCTTCAAAACTATACTCCTTTAGATTTGTCTAGCTTGACAAAGTTTGAGCCGAGGTCATCTTCTTGAGGCTTGACATTAGATAAGTTTGAAGAGAACGTTCTTAAAACCATCAATGAAAACATTGAATTAATGACGATTTTTTGCGACTTAAAAAAAACATAAAAGTCTGAGTTGCACTGAAAGTGTTACATATTAAACAACTTTTGAATGGAAAATTTAGAAAACAAGAGTAACTTGTGTTTGAAAGAATTCAAGTTAATTCTTTGCTATTTGGCCTTTGACAATTTGTTGACAAAATTATGACATTTCCCATAATTTATAATTAAACTAGTCTAGATCATGACATGCACTTAGTCATTGTGAATACGTAATGAGAACTGCTACAGTGTTATAATTCAAAAGTCTGAAATTCAAACAAAGTCTAAATCAAAGTACATTATTAACTTAATTATATGTTAATTTATTCAAAATTATTCCGATCAAATTGGACCCCAAACCTTAATTATAATCATAATGGGTATAAATAACGGATTATTATACTTTGTTATTTTTGGCTTTTGATAATACTTGTTGAGACATTTATTTGTATATTCATTGTTCTACTTGGGAAGACCAACGAAGAATCATAAGGAGGAAGAAGAAATGAGTGTAAGTGTAACGGCTCATAGATATCTACATTGGCCGGTTAAAATGTGGCTATGCGTGCTATCAGCAAAAAATACAAAGGTTCAATTATTTAGAAATAATCAATAGTAATGATTATTCACAACAAATGGACCATAGGTGAAATTATGCAAAACAATTTTTCCAAGAAAAAAACGGAGAGCATTATTTTTTTGAAAATTTTTTATTTCAAACAAATGAAATATAAAATTAGAATGTACATAGTCATTTTTTCAATATTAAAAGTGTAACACATACTAAAATTTTATCAAAAATTAAAAAATTGAAGTACGTTTTCAAATTCTAAAAAAGTACGACTTAAAACTTCACGAATCTAAACCCAAGTTAATATTTAAGATTCCTATATTACAATTATGATATTCAATCTAAATCTATCTCAATCGAAAAGTTTTGTCAAACATTAAATAAAGTTAATAAAAGAGACATAATTGAAAAAAAAATCTAAATATGATTTCCTTTTCCAATTACAAAATCTTTCTTACTCACCCCATATTATGAAATTAAAAATTTTCTTACATAGGTAAATATATTATGAAATCATCATAGGATTTTATATTCAAAAAAAAAAAATTTCATAGGATTTTCATCAAATTTGATATAGATTTTGGCTTAGAAAGAAAAGGGAAAATAAAACCCCCACACCCACGAGAAAAGCTTGCAAAATGCGAATACGCCTCGTGGGCTTCGTTCACACTCTGCGTAGGAGTATATATTTTGCACGAAAGAACAAATTTTCTTTGATCTCTCGATCAAACTGAAAACGACCGGAGAATACAATGAAGGTAAGAGCAAGAGCTCCCGGGAAAATCATACTTTCTGGTGAACACGCTGTTGTTCATGGATCTACTGCTGTTGCTTCCTCCATTAATCTTTATTCTTTTGCTTCCCTTGATCTCTCTTCTGGTAATATTTCTTGTCTCGTTTTCATTTTGATTTTGATCATTTCTTTTAAGTACATTTGGTGCAGTAATGTCGTTTAGTTTGATTTAATTTAGTCGTTGTTAATTGATGTTAATTGACAATTGAATGTCACATTTGTTGGAGTGGTTTAATTTTTCAATTTAGAAGTTGCATTTCCGTCTGGAATTATTCATTTTGCGAATATTTTAGCTGATTTCGATTATTGATTATCTATGATTATACGTTTTTACATGTTTTGAGGCTGGAAATTTATATAGTGTTTCTGGGCAGTGGAGTTAAATTGGATCACATGATTCAACTGTGAAAATTAATTGAGTGTGGCTTAAAACAGTATTTTTTTAAAAAGATTTTGTAACCCTAAACTTGATTGAGCTCATCCGATGTAAAGACTAAGTAGACAGTAATGTTAAAAGTACTCATCTCTGCCAATGAGTTTGCTACCTAGGAGATGGACACAAATACTTCCTCTGTCCGGTATGATTTGCATCAAAGAGAAAGTTGTTGTGGAAAAGGTGGATAATGATAATAAATGAAGAGAGAGAATGAATTGTGTGGATGAAATTAAAAGTGAGTTAAAATGTATAGATGAGATTAAAAGGAAGTGGTGGGCCATAGTCCAAAAATAGAAATGATTCAAATTAAGTGAGATGTATGAAAATAGAAAATGTTGCAAATTAAATGTAAGTGAGACGTATCAAAATAGAAAATGTTGCAAATTAAATGGGACGGAGGGAGTATTTAGTAGTAGTTTTGACTAAAAAATTAAATTTTGTGATTATTCTAAGATATAGAAGAAATGTATCGATGAGAATTATGTAATGTCGTGGGGACGGCTTAAATGTAGCAAAATTAAGTAGGACGGATAAAAATTCAAGGCTTAGGGGCAAAGGCATATTTTTAAATTAAGGGGTACCAAATAGCCAATATATTTAGCAAAATACTTTTACAATAGTTGGGATGTAAAAATTCAAACTTCTGACCTTAAATTTCATTTCTACTAATTTGAACACTTTACAATAGTTGATTTTGTGTAAGTACTTAATTTGCTTTTATATTATATATTACTCCATACGTATTTTTTAGTTGCACCCAAAGGTCCCGAACCCGTTATGACACTGTTTATCATTCAATGTTATGTTACATATTGTAGTCAATGTACAAGAAAAAACAGTTATGTATAACACTAGATATAAATATTCCAACAAACGCATAGGACAAATATAGATTATTAAATGGCTGGGTTAACAGCACATTAAGTTGTCGCTTCATATATCATCTATTGCGCTAAGGGTCATCAATGGCTCTAAGTTTCAGACTAAGGCATTAGCCTTTGAGTCCAAAGCGCCCCAAAATCCATACAACAAGAACGACATTTTATTACCCGAATGTCATTAAGTAGTTCCCATCTAGAGTGTATTTTTGGGGTCGGATGTACGCAATTTTACCCTTTTATTGTTAGTAAATAACTAAGAGGTTGTATGCGATTGATCCGTGGCACGGAACATCATTTGCAACTTCACATTAATGGAGTGCAAATGAATTAATGAGCCATACCTCAGAAAACACCATATGAAGAAAGGAAATAAAGAAGAACAGAACAAAATTAAAAAGAAGAGAAAAAAATACATAAAACCTATATCAAATGGACTTATTCAGAGGCTAAGACCAATTAACCAAAAGGCTCTTGAAGGCATTGTGAGGTGTTCGTTTTAGGCTTTATAATGAGTTTTGACTTTTGAGGCGCTCGGGAATCGAATCACCTAATGCTATCCATGCACCTAGTCCATCGCACGCTATTCACCTTAGGCGTACATATGGAAGCGTTTTACAAGCAATTCCTTTGGTAGCTTCCTTTTGCATGTATAGCTTTCGATGTCCATTCAAACAATTTTTTACATCACTCATGAAATAAAAGTTCCGTGGAATTGCAAATAGCTAGGCATTGTATGCATGCAAGCGCAAAGACCTAACTTGTATAAAATTGGATTCAAAGAGAGTTGAAAATTTTGTAATTTAAATTTTTATCATCATTCGGCATTTTCTGTAGGCCTAGATACAAATTTCTATAAACTTGCTTTGCAATTTTATCTTAACTCTAATCGATTAGCCTTGGACTTTCTACTAGTTGTCAAAGGTTCTAATCTTTCAGACTCTACTATAAAATGGAACATGAAGTCTCTTTATCTATCTTGTTTTTAAAATAAGATGCATAAAACAGGGCTGAAACCTCCTTAATGTGTTTCCTTAAAGTGTACTGTTTTTGATGTTGCTAGTGTGTCACTATTCAGAAGGTACTGTATCATGTGGGTTTTTTTTTTTTCTTTTTTTTTTTTTTCTTTTTTTTTCTTTTTTTTTTTTTTTAATTACAGATGATGGTATGCTAAAGCTTGAGCTCAAGGATACAGAGTTAGAGTTTTTGTGGCCAACAGGGAGAATTAGAGAAGTATTGCCAGGTTTTGACTGTCCTTCGCCTTCAATACCAAAATCCTGTTCAACTGAGTCATACAAGTCCATTGTGTCACTTCTAGAAGAGCAAAATATTCCGGAAGCAAAAATAACATTGGCTTCTGGAGTATCTACATTTATCTGGCTATACACTGCCATCCATGGGTATGTCTTGGTAAATTGTCTCTTACAATTACTTTTTTCCGCATGACTTATTTAGGTGCCACCATAATTCAGTAGTTATCAGTATCTTAGTTCACTCAGAGTTATATAGTCTTGTCTTAGCAGTTATTTTTTGGTCAAGTATTGTATTTTGAATGCCCTTTTATTGTGCTTGGTTAGTATGAGTGTATTTGAAAATTTCACTGTTTTGCTTCATTGAATTTTCTCATATTAAGTTTCTTTTCAATGTGTTTCTTGGTATGTCAGGTACAAACCTGGAAAAGTGACTATATATTCTGAACTTCCTTTAGGCGCTGGCTTAGGTTCATCTGCTGCATTTTGTGTGTCACTTTGTGGTGCCCTTCTTGCATTATCAAACTGCTGTGTACTTGACTACGGTCAGCAAGGCTGGGTGACAATGAAAGAGAGTGAGCTTGATTTGGTAAACAAATGGGCTTTCGAAGGTGAAAAGATAATCCATGGCAGGCCATCTGGCATCGACAACACTGTAAGCACCTATGGTATGTCAGCCATGTATGTTGGGCATACTTAGTTAAGGTTATAACATTTTAAAGTTATGCATCCGTTGGGCATACTTAGGTAAGGTCATTGCATGTTCATTTTTCCGTCCAATGAATTTCAAGCATAAAGTTACTCGTTTTTGTTAAACTCAAGTGAGAGAATTTTGAAAAACATAGAGGATTAGAGGTACCACATAGGGTTGTTCTCGTTTGGCTATGAATAGATTGTTGAGATTTTATATAGCCTTCCTGGTGCGTTAGGCACATGTGAATATGTGATACTTACCCGTAGGAACACCACTTATGATGTATCATGTGAATCACCTATTGTTGTATTGCACAGGAAATTTGATACAGTTCAGGTCAGGCGAACTCACACGGCTCAAGTCAAATCTTCCATTAAAAATGCTAATTACAAATACCCAGGTTGGAAGAAACACAAAAGCCTTAGTTGCTGGTGTATCAGAGAGGACACTGCGCCATCCTGATGTAATGGCTTCTGTTTTTAGTGCTGTTGACTCAATAAGCAAGGAGTTGTCGACTGTCCTCCAAACACCAGTAGCTGATGATATAGCAATAACAGAACAAGAAGATAAGTTAGAAGAACTGATGGAAATGAACCAAGGTTTGCTTCAATGCATGGGAGTAAGCCATGTTTCAATAGAAACTGTCCTTCGAACAACACTCAAGTACAAATTAAAATCCAAACTCACGGGAGCTGGTGGCGGAGGCTGTGTATTGACATTGTTGCCAACACGTATCCTTTTAAAAGTCTTGATGTCTTGCATTGATTCAACAATTGAACCATTAATAGTTTGACTCATTAATTAAAATGACCCATTTAAATCATGTACACTTTTCACCTTTTTATATATGTGAAGTTACAAATATTGTTTGCTACCTTGGGTCAATCAAAACCAACCTCTTTGTTGTCAATAACAAGGGTAAGATTTGGTACATACGACCTTCCAAACCCGTCTCGATAGAAGCCACTTAATCGCATTTGGGAAATGGAATGATTATAATACCATCCAAATTGCGGCCTGGTCTATCTTCTGCCCAAAGTAAAATGCCCTTTTCCTTGACCAGGTACTTCAGTTCTGTCCAGTGTTGTGGTTGATAAAGTAGTTGCTGAATTAGAAGCCTGTGGCTTTCAATGCCTCATAGCAGAGATTGGAGGCAACGGCCTGGAGGTATGCTTCGACAATTCTTCCCGGACTTAAAAAGGTCAATTGTTAAGAGTAATTTAGTCTTATATTTGTTGCCGATTATTGCTATTTGTACCGGTGCAAGTTATTCTTCTTTGTTGTACAATACGCATGTACATTAAATTCATTATGGTAGTTGGCATCCTCAGTCGTCGACTACATTAATATTTCTCTTTGATCTTCAAGATCTGAGAACCTGTATGTGTGAAGATACGTCATAGCTCAATGGATGCTATGTATTATTGCGCCCTTAGATCTTTCGAGAAATTACATTGTGTGAAGTTAAATATTGAGCATTTATTAGATACTAGTATAGAAATTTATCATATACATAACTTTTTCAAAGCAAAAATTAATTAAATATTAATTTTTTTAATTATTTCTCGAGTGAAGAATAAAAAATATATCAAATTTTAGATTAGTTATATAGAAATTCTATAATAAATTATACTCCAAAGTATACCTAATTTAGCTCTAATTTTTAAAATAGCAAAATTCTAAATTAGGTAAATATTTTCATATAATCTACTATCATCCACTAAAATAATTATATTTGTCATGCCTCCTTAGGAGATGACACGTGAAATTTTCCAACACTTTTATAATATATTGTATGATATATTTTCATCTTTTTAAAATTTTATTGCAATTTTATGTTTTATCTGATGCATCAAGAACTAATCTATTATCATTCCCCAAACGTGCCCAAAATGCAACAGCTTTATGATATAGGAAATGTCACCTTGTTTTTTTAAAAAAAAACCTTTAAAATACGGCAAATGCGATGCAACCCCGTCTTGTGTGCAGTTGTGCACTATGAATGTCACCTTTGTTGCATATGAGAAACAAAACCCATTTATTACCATTGTATACGCTGTTGGTACAAAGTTTCTTAAGATACATCCTTTGCAAGAAAGAAAAAAGAACTTAAAAGGAACAGGCAACTAAGTTCCATGTATGACCATTGTACAGTTCTAGTCAACTACGCTGCACAAACCAAGATGTCAGAACTAGCCAGAAAAAGATTTAGCCATTCACAACAGCCCCTCCTGCATAATAGATGCAAACTTTCAGCATAATTCAAAACCGTAAAACAGAAACCTTAAATTTGAAAATAAATGTTAGTAAGCATACCATTAGGATGGAGAACTTGTCCAGTAATGTAAGAAGAGTCTGCATTGCATGCAAGGAACACATAGGAAGGAGCAACCTCACTAGGTTGCCCTGCCCTTTTCATAGGAACCTCTGATCCAAAGCTCTCAACCTCGTTTTCCTTAAACGAGGCTGGAATCAAGGGAGTCCAGATAGGACCTGGAGCTACTCCATTCACACGGATACCCTTCTCCACGAGCTGTAGGGCTAGACCCCTGGTGAACGCCACAATCGCACCTTTGGTAGAAGTGTAGTCCAGTAATGATGGCTGCCCTTTGTATGCCACAATTGATGTAGTATTGATGATGCTGGACCCTTCTCTCATGTGCTTTAGCGCATGCCTATACAAATGTACACGGAAATGAACCCTCTTCACGGTGATAAAATCCTCGTTCTGCTACTTAATCAAATTATTCTGTTATTCCCCCTTGAAAGAAGATTATGATCTAGTATGCTGTATGCATTACAAAATCATGCATTGTGGAGTTATACCAATGCTAGGTATTATCTAGAGGTGAACCTAGAAAGGGACTTGAGGATCTAAATCAATTTTTTTTTGAATTTTTCAAAGAGAAAGAAAAATCTGAAGTAACTTTAGAAGCCTCACCAACAAAATCACTAGTTGTACGCATTAATACAATACACAAACCACAAGTATAGAGTATCTAGTCTGGTTCCTCTATAGTTAAAAACCTAAACCTAGATCCGCCCCTTGGCTATGTTTAGCATAAATTTTGCAGCAAGGTGCAATGAACGGTATGAGCTTCTGCAGTTTTTAAAATACATTAAAAACAAGTAAAGTTCTGAGATCGAATCTTACCCAACCCTTCCTCAGCCTACCTTGAAATCAAAAAATATGAATAAAAATGTGCTCACCTTGTGACAAAGAACTGTGAAAAGATGTTAGTCCTGAACACTCTCTCAAGCTTATGCTCATTAATCTCCTCTATACTCGAGCGCTCGTACTGCTCCGCACAATTGTTGACCAGGATGTCTATGTGCCCAAACGCGTCAACCACCTGGTCGACTACTCTTTTACAGTTCTCATCGTAGCCTAAATCAGCTGCAACTGCTATAGGGTCCTTAGCACCAGAGGCCTTGGCACTTTTGATAAGTTGAATGGTATCGCTAGCATCCTTGTCCTCCTGGCCCTTCACATAGGTAAAGGCTATGGTTGCTCCCTCTAGAGCAAAGCAGTGGCACACTGCCTTCCCTATCCCTGAGTCTCCCCCTGTCACTAGGGCCACTTTCCCCTGCAATTACAATTGAAATATCAAATCTTTTGAAACATCTATCAGAAGCTTGATAACTAGATCAGTATTTTTATTGCTAGTACAATTTTAGGAAACTCGACCACTTCTTCAAGGCATCTAGGCCGTATTTTATAAAAGGAGGATTGGGCAAAGAAATGATCTATAGTTTTGGTAGTCTACAGTCCATTCTTAGGATTGACATACTCCTGTTGGTGAAATAGGCGAAAAGTGATACGTGGATGAGATGAAAAGTTACGTTGAATATGCGAATGAAAACTATAAGAAAATGTAGACCATGACAAAAAAAAAAATAAAAAAAAACTCAAACGCTTCTCTTGCTCTTGCCTCTAGGTGGCTAGCCTGCCCTCAACGCTTGCCTCGGCAGGCGCTATAAGTAATCTACTCTCAGCGTCTGCCAAGCTATAAATAGTCTACTCTCAGTGCTCCCCTAGGGAGGAGACGCCTAGGCACTTGCCTCTAAGCCCTAGGGCTATATGGTGCCCTCGGGTGATAACAAGGTGCTCTTTGGTGATTGGGTGTTCAAAGGGCCGAATAAGGTTCGGGCCAGACTTAAGTAAATATGAGCCGGCCGGATAAGGGCTCTTTGAAATTAATATGGGCTTTAAATGGGCCGAACTTGGGCCAAAAGCCCAGTCTGGCCCAATCCGACCCATTTTTATTATTAAAAATTATTTCAATCCCAATATAACAATTAAATTATCATTTATAATAATTAGATAGAAAAAATATTAATAATTTTATTGACATTGTCATTTATAATATTTAAATTATATATTAATTATACTATGTACAAAAGCCTGTTTTCTGCCCTTATTGAGCCCTTTTATAGCCCGCTTCATTTTAATTATAGTATAGCCCGTTTTCGACCTGACCCATTTTCAGCCTGAACCTTACAAAGCCCCTTTAAAAATGGGCCAGATAAGGGCTCAAAATGGGTGTCCGACCCATTGAACACCCCTATTGGTGATTGCCTCTAGGCACTATATGACACGATGATCTAATGAAATAGCCTCACCTAGCTCTATTAAGACAGCTTAGCCATAGCCCAGCCAAGGCGCCTTAGGTGCTCATAGGTGAGAAATCCAAATCAAAGCTGTGGTTGTGGGTAGATTAGAGTGTTAACTATTAATCCCAGACGGAGGAAGTAGGAAGTATGAGCTGAATACCTGGAGCTTATTGGCAGGTTTGTAATCAGGGTGGACGGTTCCAGGGACAGGATCCATGACATGCTGTTTCCCTGGCTGAGTTTCTTGTCTCTGTGCTGGGAAATTCCTTCCATTTGTCGCCATGTTTATCTTAGTTATATGCTTCTTAACAAAGATTGATTAACAGAAGTAGTAGAAGATGACACTTATCTAAAACGTATAAGCTTCTTGGCTGAGGTATTGTATTTATACAGGTAAGGTATTGTACTGGTATAATGTCTAATGTGTTATCTTAGAAAACAAACTGTGCAACGTGGAACAGAGCAAAGTATATGAGTGTCCTTTAGAAGTGTTCCCCTAGACACGTACAATTTTTAGTGCATATTCAGATGATCTGTAATGTTGCCCTACTTATATTCAGATATGTATTCGTTTTGTGCTCATACTGGTATGCTACATTTTGTTGTCCTGATTAGAAAGGAAGATAAACGAAATGGATGATTCCTGAGAAATGTACGGAAGGTAATTTAGAAGGATGAAATCCTTCACAATTTTTAAAAAACAAATACTTCAAACATAGGAAAGATATTAAAACGAATAAATACCGATATTCCTTTCCTTTTACTTCTCTTTTTTTCAAATTGTTATTTAAACAAATTATAAAAGAACTAGGATAGAAACCCGTGCAATGCACGGATTTTTAAATACGTTTATATCTTAATGAAATTTTAGACGAACGAACATCTTCGATTATTGATGTTTTATAGAAGATCTTCCATTATGTTTGGTTGATCTATACTCACCCACTGAAGGGTTAACTCTAAATTTTGCAAAAAAACAAAATATGATTTTCCTAACCCAGAATTTAGAATGAGTTAACATTGTAAATTTTTCCATTGAAACCATTATAGATGTTTCCTTTTCGTCCACCAGAATTAAGTGAATAGATGAATAGATGTGGTCACATCTCTCTCCTTATACTCCCACATATGTATGACCTTTGCATTAATTTTTCATGTCCCCTATCACTCTGTATTTCCTGAATGTAATTTAAGCGCACGGTTATAATTGAAAATATTATTCACCAACACTGAAGCTTGAGAAAAAAGAAATGATATGAGCAAATAATTAAGTTGGTCAAATGGTATATTTATATTGTAGTTCATGCTATTGTATCGGAAGACAATTTTTATTTTTGTCAACTTATAAAATTGATTGAATTGAAATTCCTGCAATTATTACTCCTGCCATTATTATGAATCAAACGTTTTATTTTTGTAAAAGAATAAAATTGACTGAATTGAAAATCTTGCAATCAATATTCCTGCCATTAATATTTATGCCATTAATATAAATCCAAATTTTTATATTTGTAAAGAATAAACTTGACTGAATTGAAATTCCTGCAATTATTCCTGCCATTAATATAAATGCAACATTTTATTTCCGTAAATGACTAAAATTGACTGAATTGTAAATCATTTAATTAATACTCCTGCCATAAATACACTTGTAATGCTGGCCAATAAAATAATTACAAATGACACTCTCATATTCACTATAATTTTCTATACTATACATCAAAATTAATATAGTGTATGATAGGTTATTCCTTTTATTTTCAAAATCCTTTTGGACAAAAGAAGCGCAATCATACATTATAATAAAAATTAATATAGTGTATGATAGGTTATTCCTTTTATTTTCAAAATCCTTTTGGACAAAAGAAGCGCAATCATACATTATAATAAAAAGCTTGGAAAATTCCAAGTGTTAATTTTTAAGAAAACTTGTCAAAATTCACTTATTGACTAAAAACTAATGAAATGGCAATTAATCATGAACAATATATCTACTATTAAAGTATCTTTTGATTAACATTTATTTATAGTTAATTTGAGTAAATTAAAGAATATAATATACGAATGTCAAGAAAACCCTAACCGCCCTAATTCTTTTTCTCTCTTCTCTCTCTAAAAAAACCCTAATATCTATAGTTAGTTTGGGGCTATCATCAATCTTTAAAGATTGATGGTAAGCCTCTAATTTCTCCATTTTAAGTTTTTTTAATATGATTAGAATAAATTTTTGTCCTCTCCCTGTAAGAGAGTTGTTCTACCCATTCATTGGGTTGGTTCTACTCATGTATTGGATTTTGAAGTCTCTCCTTGTGAGAGTTTGGAGTTATGAATTTTGGTCTTTAGTTGATTTGTTGGTAGAGATTAATGTGATGATACAGCAGACACCAAAATTGCAATTATCATCAACTACATCAAATTCAATTCCATCTCAAGACTACAACAAATCGAAAGACCCCATCGTAGAAGGTTGTATCAAACAGCGATGTGAAAGAGTATATTCAAAATTGTCAGATCTCATACACAACGATCGTAGTTTTGTTATTTTTGAATTATATTTGGTTTTAGTTGCTATGTACTTGCTAATTTTTATCTCTGATGTAGATGTCGTATGACTGTTTATTAATGAATCGGGTATTATTCAAAAAAAAAATATAATATACTCCCTTCATCCCTATGAATTTGCAGCATTTTCTATTTTCGTCCGTCCCACTTAAATTGCAGTATTTCTATTTTTAGACTATGGCCCACCACTTTCTTTTAATCTCATCCATACATTTTATCTCTCTTTTAATTTCATACACACAATTCATTCTCTCTCTTCATTTATTATCACTTTCTTAATTCTCACCATTTTTCTCTTTGCTACTATCTCATAGGGACGGAGGGAGCACTGCTTAATATATTGTTGACAATTTTCAAAATTACAAAGTTAATTCACACATATAACTGTCAAAATTGAGTGTTTCTACATCATAATATTTCTAGATTTTTTTAATATCATATGTTTATATGCATCG
Source organism: Amaranthus cruentus (assembly GCA_019425755.1). NCBI lineage: Eukaryota > Viridiplantae > Streptophyta > Magnoliopsida > Caryophyllales > Amaranthaceae > Amaranthus > Amaranthus cruentus. The sequence continues at coordinate 14,776,457 of CM033456.1, forward strand.
ATGTTAAAAAAATCGTGCATTGCACGGGGTTTTACACTAGTTCAATTATAATCACATTGTTTGTTCGAATGGTGTTTATTCATTTAGGAAGAAAGCAACATAAATCATGAATAAATTGAAAAAACAAAATTGGATTACCAGAAATTAAGTTTGGAAAATCATATATATAAATAACACAAAAACATGGGTGAGATCGTCTCAGTTGTGAGACACGTCTTATTGGGCCGGTCCAATTACATATATTTTTCTACCAATTTTACAAATTAAAATGTCTATTTTAAGAGTTAAGACCTATTTGAAGACTTAAAATAACAATTTCAAGGATTTACAACTGACATTTTAAATCATGGAATTTGACAATTTCAAGACTTAAAAGTTTAATTTCAATACTTAAAAAATCAATTTTAAGACTTAAAAAACCAATTGCTTGACTTAAAATTCTTATTTTAACTTTAAAGTAGGATGATTCAAACATTTATGTTGATATTAAAACTTTGAAATAGACCTTTTAAGTTTTGAATTTTTAAGTCTAGAAATTGTCCTTTTAAGTCTTAAAATTAGTATGTCAGAATATTCTAAACAAATTTATTGGGTCTGGGCTGGTTGCACGGATAAGGCGGTCTTACTGGAGACTTTGTGTATAGATAATGAGATTTAATTCATATAACTGACATCAATTATAAACTTAACCTTATATCTGATAGAATATCACACGTTCATTTTGTTCAATCTCGTAAAATAGATATTAATTAAGTTCATAATTTAGTTGATATGCTAATTGAATGGATCAGTACATCTTTATACATATTTAGTTCAACCTCATAGAAATAGAAGTATAAAATAGATCATTTGCTTAATGAAACTAATATATACGCTTATTTAAGGCTATTACGCTAATCTATAATCTATAATCTATAAAGACTACTAATGAAGAAACGAGACTGACACATGTCTAACTCTCATTCAATATTTTTCCGCTTACTTATGTGTTGTGGCAGCTAATTATTTATTAAAAATCATTTCCTAAAATACTAGAATTTATTTAAGGTGCATTATAAGATTTTGTCAGCTCTATTATTTTCCAATATGACTCTTATATTATTTCCAAACTAAAATATGACTAAAATGTAAATCAGTATCATTTTCAATATGATTTTCATATTAAAAGAAAATAATATTTTGATATAGCAAAATTATTTTTCAATTTTATGTAACAGCTGTGGAATAATATTGTTCCTAAATTTATAAATCAGTGTAACTCTTTGAATTTAATTATCAGCCAATTACAATAACATCATCTTTATGGGAAAACATATAATATAAACTTTTTGTAGCATTGTCTATGGAAACATACATTTAGAATATTATACAAAGTATAAAATTAACTCAAACAATTTTTTTCGATCTTCGTGCATATCATGTGTATGTATCTAGTGAAGTTTATAGTTGATCTTAATCTGGTGCGACAACCAGGGACAGAGTAAAAATTGACAAATTCTTTAATGTCTTTGTACAATTTCATATTTCTACAACAAACTTGTATGTTTAAACACTTAACATATTACTACATAATTTATTATTGAGATCCCGAACTTTTCAAAGGCATGTACGGTCGAACATGTTGAACAAGCTCAAAACCTCATTTCGCCACAAAAGTATTATGTCCTTAACTTCATATGTCAATGCTAATGAAAGTATTTACTACTATTAGCTGTTAACTTAGCAAATTAGAAGTTTCTTTCATGAGAGTGAAAGTATTTTTCTTCCTCAAGTTAATTAAATAAATCAGTTATTTGGTGATATTTAAGATAAATTTAAAGATTAATTACTAGGTGTTTTTTAAAAATAATTAACAAGTCAAAAACAAATAAATAACCAATAATTTTGTTTACACAACCTGACAAACCGAACCCATTAAAACTTTCTAAGATTTATTTTATCATTTAAAAAAGTTAAAAACCAACCAAAAAGTCACTAAGCCTCATTACATGAGTCCGTCTCACCGTAAGTTAAGTTCATATAAAAAGTCCATCATACTAAAAATTTTTATTATTAGGCTATTTAATCCAAATATGAGACCGTTTCACGGTGAATCTCATATAAGAATTTGTGAATCATGCATCAAACCATATTTGTGTACTAATCCCACCTTTTAATTCCCACATTTCCATTTCCACTCACCAAACACCCCAACTAGTGTTTAACTTCCCAAACACAGATAGAAAAGAAATCATAGAACCATATTTACGTAAATTTATAGATTACATGATATTCTTATTTGTTAATTACCATTATCTTTTATGCACATTTTACAGTGCTGCTTCTGAAAAGGGACATTCTTATTATACATGAGCTCTTTTAGGCTCTTTTTAACATAGCAAAACAAGATGAGTGTTTCTATTCTTTAGTCTTCTGACTTTCCATACATCCATGATCCATAAACCGTTTGAACAGGCTGCAGAGACCCCAAAAACAGCCCATAATCAGCAAAACGAACCATTCATGATCAAGTTCTAAGCATTCACAATAGTCCCACCTGCATACAAGAAATGACCATCATTAGCTCACACCAAAACTAACAAACAGGGGACTAAAATACGTCAACAATCTCAAAACGGATTTCACCGCCGGATGATTTTGCGATCAACGCGCCTATATTTCAATCACGGTAAACTTAACAAACCTTTACAATTCGATCGCGATACGGTGATGCTTGCATCATGCTAAGACCCAAAATCGAAATTGTAAGTTTAGATGCTCACCATTTGGATGGAGGACTTGTCCAGTGATGTAAGAAGAGTCTGCATTACAAGCAAGGAACACGTACGACGGGGCAACCTCACTAGGCTGCCCTGCCCTGTTCATAGGCACCTGAGACCCAAAACTTTTGACTTTGTCCTCCGAGAAAGAGGCCGGAATCAATGGAGTCCATATAGGTCCGGGTGCAACTCCGTTGACACGGATTCCCTTCTCTGCAAGCTGCAAAGCTAGACCTCGGGTAAAGGCCACTATTGCACCTTTGGTAGAGGTGTAATCCAATAACTTGGCATTACCCTTGTATGCATTCACTGATGTTGTGTTTATGATGCTAGATCCTTCCCTCATATGCTTCAGTGCATGCCTGTAAATCAAATTAAATCAACACCAAATATTTTCCCAAATTCTCAAATGATCAAATGAGAATGTTGTCAAAGAACGAATTCCACCAAAAGCGGTTGAGGTTTCAAGGTACATTATACTATTTAACATGCCTCCTCACATGAGAGCTCTTTGGATTAAAAGTATGGATGCAGCACAAGCTCTCTTTATATCTAAGGGTGAGGAGTGCTCGGGATTCAAACTCGTGACCCCTGTTACGCTGGCTCTGATACCATGTCACTGACTCAACCACTATAAACCAATGTTTAAGATCTTAAAATATGTTACATAGTTTAAGAAGGATCTCAAGGAGAGAGATATCACTATTGGGTTCAGTCAATATACGCTTACTATTTTAAAGTGATCACTTAAAGTTCTCGTTCAGACTTACCTAGCAAGGAAGAAATAGGAGAAGATGTTGGTCCTAAACACCCTTTCAAGCCTAGGCTCATCAATATCCTCAACAGTAGTGCACTCATACTGCTCTGCACAATTATTGACCAGGATATCTATGCGTCCAAATGCAGTCACCACTTCATCCACAACCCTCTTACAGTTTTCGTCGTATCCTAGATCAGCAGGGATAGAGATAGGGTCTTTGGCATCAGATGATTTGTTCTTCTTGATCATTTGAATGGTGTCATGAGCATCCTTGTCTTCTTGGCCTTTGACATAAGTAAAAGCTACGGTTGCGCCTTCCATAGCAAAGCATTGGCACACTGCTCTTCCTATTCCTGAGTCTCCTCCTGTTACTAAAGCCACTTTCCCCTGCCCATCACAACATATAAGAATGAAATTTATTCAGATAAAAGCCACAAACCAAACTAAATATGGTAATAGTTTTAAACCAAATTAAAGTAAAAACTCAGTTTTTATTTACGGAGTGAATCTTTTGTAATTGACGTGCAAATAGAAGATTTTAATTGGCATGCAAAAAAACCAATATAAGCACCCTTATAACAATAAGGGACCTTAATTCATTATTTAAAATTCTTTTGTCATTGCCCATTTTGGATTTGCAATTGAAATTTCTTTTTAGTTGGATTGATCTGAAAAGTCTAAACTAAATTAGTTTAGTTTGGTTCGATTAGAATTACGGCCCAATTTGATTTGATTCGGACTTAAAAACTCAAAATCCAAATCAATTTAGTTTGATTTAAATTGATTTGGTTTATAAATCAAAAATTGAACTTTAGATTATTTTGAATTTTTTTATAGTTGATCAAAAATTATAGCTTCTCACCATGATAAATTTAAACTTGTGCACATGGCCCAAATGAGAGAGAAGAGTTAATTGGCCAGTCGGTTCCATATATGAAAGGTTATATATCTCTAACTTTCGACGTGGGATTATAGATTTAGGTTATTTTCAAACACTCATCCCATGTTCAACAAAATTAGATCAATATTGCAAAAACTATTATTGAACTAATTCTAGCAATTTAGGGGGTGTTTGGTATAGTTTTTTTGGGCCTAGGTAATGAATTCATTTAATCCAATCCATTACTAATTGTTTGTTATGTGATATGGATAATCCAATCCGTTACCTCAAGGAAATGGATTACCTTACTTTATTAATGCTCATTTCATTCCTCAATCAATATCCGTTACTCTCTGTCTTCTCAAATACAGTGCACTTCTCACAAGCCTCTGCGTTCTTCGACATTGTTCTTCCATTCCTGGTAAATCTTTGGTCTTGATCTTCTTTGCTTTTTCATTCCTCCCTCTCACTAATGCTTTTAACATCCCGTCTTTTGTTTTTTGATGTTGATTTTCTCTACTTTTCATATTTCTTGCTCAATTTGTTTTGTGTAATATGAACCCTAACTATTTATGTTGAGTTAGGGTTTCGAATTTTCTACTGGTCTTTATGATTATTGATTCAAAGTCAAAATCCACAATGTCTCTACTTTTCATACATGCTTTCTGGTCTTCATACTTGCATTACTGAATTGTTCATGTTAATTGTAATCTAGGTGTTTTACATTCCTTTTTATTTACCCCTCTTTATATGAATAGATTTGGAAAACAACTTATTTAGCATATTTTTCAGTTTGCTTGCTTATGAATTTTGCACAATATTAGTAGTTGTAATTCATTTTCAAGCTCCTGCTCTTCGATTCTAAATGCTGTATATTCATATCTAGTTGAATTAATTATAGATTTGCTCCAAAAAGCTTGAAAATAAATGTTATAATTGGCAAATTGTCTTAGGATTTACTCCAGAAAGCTAATTGAATTAATTATAGGAGTATATGACATATATACCAAAGCTACAATTATAAACTTGAGCTTTTGGCTATAAGATATCAGAAACTAATTGAATTAATTGAGTAATAAATAATACTTAGCAACTAGTTAATTTGGGAGAATAAAATGTAGAGATGATTAGTATGAATAAAGGGGAAGTGAACAAGTTAATTTAAGAGGAGTTTTATACACATGAGGAGATAACAAACCTCTCGAATGCTTGTATACTATCTTTTGTAATTGTCTTTTGTTTACATTCAATCTTTCGATATACATTTTCATTTTACATAATTACGTAATTGTCATAAAATTTATTGCTTATTTTTATTTTGCTTTATGATTTTTTGATATTCAGCTTACTATTATTGTCATAAATGGATCGGCTTACACAATCACTACAAAGAAAAAGAAGCCTAAAACAACTTCAATTCGTTGTTATTAATGTCATTGTTGTTCTTATGATGTATTGGGTTTGGTATACGACGAGTGTTGCTACGGTTAAGGGTGTTCAATTGATCCAAAGTAAAAGAGATAGAAAAATGTTGAGCTTAAAAGTTATGCATCGCTTAATACAAGAAAGTGATGTAAATTGTAAAAGTGAACTCCGAGTTAATAGACGAACCTTTAATATTATCTGTGAGATGCTTAAGGAGATTGGAGGCTTCACTCGGACAAAAAATATGTCTCTTGAAGAGATAGTTGCTATGTTTTTGTATACTTTAGCTCACCATAAGAAAAATAGATCAATTGCTCACTTTTCCTTAAGAAGTGGAGAAACTGTGAGTCGTCAATTCAACTTGTGTCTAAGGGCTATACTTAAGTTGCATGATCATTTGCTATACAAGCCCACACCAATATTGAAAGAATGTGAAAATGAAAGGTGGAAACCCTTTAAGGTACTATCGCTTAAAATCTAAAGTGTTACCTACAATAATGTTATTTGTGTTTAAACAATTGATTTTTTTTCTGTGATTTTATAGAATTGTTTAGGAGCTTTGGATGGTACCTACATTAATGTAAATATGCGTTCCCAAGATCGTGGAAAATACCGGACAAGAAAAGGTACCATTGCTATGAATGTGTTGGGTGTTTGTGCACCCAACATGCAATTTATCTATGTTCTTCCAGGTTGGGAAGGCTCGGCACATGATGTCCGTGTCCTTCGCAATGCTCTTTCTAGACCAAATGGCTGTAGAGTTCCTAGAGGTAATCTAAATCTATATATTTAAAAGAAAAGTTATATAGTTAATAAAACTCACTTTAATCATCCAATTTCAACAATTTTGAAGGTTGTTATTATTTGGTTGATGGGGGGTATACAAACTGTGAGGGTTTTCTTGCTCCGTATAGAGGGCAACGATATCACCTTAAAGAATGGACAGATAAACAACCGCAAAGTGCTGAAGAGTACTACAATTTGAAACATGCTTGTGCAAGAAATGTAATTGAGAGGTGTTTTGGGCTAATTAAAGGAAGATGGAGTATACTTAGAAGCCCCTCATATTTCCCAATTCGAACTCAAGGTCGCATTGTGATGGCGTATTATTTACTTCACAATTTAATTAGGAAAGTGATGCCGACAGATGATATAGAGGAAGAGGATTTGAGTGATAATGATTCGAATGACGATTTTAATGATGAGGTTGAGTACATTACTACGATAACTACTTCTGATCAATGGACTAATTATAGAAACACATTAGCTCAAAATTTGTTTAATGCTTGGAGGGCAAGAGTTAGACCAGTATTGTAATAACTGATTGTTTGATTGTTTGATTGCTCACACAATTGTACTAATAGATTCTTTGAAAATAAGATTCAATGATAATCATGTGTTGAAGTTCAATTTCCTATTACATTTTGACTATTGTGAATAAACATATATAAATGATTTTCTTTCACTTAATATGAATTTTCAGGTACTTGATATGGAGGCGAATACCATTAGCCTAGAGGGAAGTAGTAGAGGAAGGGGCAAGAATAAATGCTTTTGGACATGTCAAGAAGATTCGATGCTAATAAAATATTTACACCAATTGTCTATTGATCCTAAGTGGAAGGGTGAGGGTGGGTTTAAAAATGGTTACATGAATAGGTTGGAAGAGTTGATTAACGGTGAGCTTCCTAGTAGTGGTTTGAAGGCTTTTCCGCATATTGAATCAAGAATCAAACATTGGTCAGAAAAGTACAGTGCACTAGCTGAGATGTTGTCTACTTCGGGTTTTGGGTGGGATGCCGACAAGAAGATGTTGCAAGTAGAGAGAACGGTGTTTGATGAATGGGCAAAGGTAAAGTTTTCCGGGATCTTTATGCATTACTTTCTGTATACTGTGTAAAAGGTCTGTTAGGATTAGGATGAACTATGAAGTAAGAAGTAAGAAGTAAGAAGAGCTTGTTTTGGATAGTTGGTTATGGAATTGGAATTTATAGGAAGAATTTGTTATTTGCACTAAATTATTGGGATAGTTTTTGTTAGTTTACTTTCTTATGTGATGTTATTTGCACTAAATTATGTGTCAGCAACAAAGAAAAATTTAGTATTTCATTTAGTTGAGTTGGAATATGATTTATGTCAAATGTCAATACTATTGATTAGTTCAAAGAGCGAATAGACAACATTTTTAAGCCAATTTTCCTTTCCCTCCTTAATTGGTGTTCCTGAACTACTTGGTCAGAATACACAATTTATTTTGTAGTGGATTAATTTGCTTAAAAGCTTATGTTTTTGTGTGTACTTAGTTTATTTGTCAAATTTTTTACTTGATAATTCTTGTTTTGAAATAGGTTCATAAGAAGGCTAAAGGATTGTATGGGATACCTTTTCCTCACTATGAAATCCTGGAGGAGATTTATGCTAAAGATAAGGCCATGGGTGATCAGAGTGAGTCTTTTGTGGGAGCAATCAATTGCATAGATGTTGAAGTTGCAAAGAAACAGATTTTCATAGATAGTGATGAAGATGATGCAGAGCCAAGAAGTCAGTCGACTACTCACTCCGTACAATCCAAGAAGCGCTCTATTAAACAAGAGAAGGATGATTCAACATCTTCAAAAAAACCCAAGCTCAAGGAATTTAAGGGAAAGAAAACTCTTCAAGGTGATGTTGATAAATTGGTTTCTTCCCTCCATGATGCTACAAGTAATTTCGGTAAAATTTTTGATAACATTAATGCCAATCTTGGCACGATGGCTAGTGCGTGGGCTAAAGCTTAGGAGAGAGAGCAGAAGATGGATGAGAAGGTGAACAAAGTTCTAGAAGAAGTTATGAAATTAGATGGCGTCTCACCCTCTGAAGCTTTGGAGGTAGCTACAATTCTCATTGCTGAAGAACACAAGCTCCGTATTTTTTATCAAGCTCATTCAAACCTCAAGAAACAATATGTGTTCGATCTTCTCAAGAAAAAGTGAAATGGTCTTCTAAAAAGGAATAGTTAGGTGCTTATTCCCTATTTTATACACTTCTGCATTTTGAAAATGAAAAGTAATTGTTATAGCATATTGCAGATTATTAGTTGAAGTGTTATAGTTATGTTTAGTTTTGTTTAGACTTGAATTATGTTGAGTTTTATCAAGGAAATGATGGTTAATGCATGGAGAAAGTTGGAAAATGTGGGGCTATAGTTTATTTTTGATGTAAGATTGTTCATTTGTTATCTTAATTACAATGTGACTTTAAGAATTTAAGCAAATATCCTACATAAAAAGCATATCAAAACCAAACAACAAGTAAGGAAAACGTATACCAAACAACAAATAACAATATCCCTTACCTTTACCCTTACCCCTCTTTATCAATTCTCTTTCCATTACATTTTCTATAACCATACCAAACACCCCTTAGTATCATAATTCATATGTTAAATTAGGATTTTGAATCGAATAACTCGACTAAGGCGCTGACCTAGTCATAATCTAGACAGACTCAACCCTAATTTCATCCGAGGGTGAGGCTAAATGATCTGCTATCTATTAAAACATGCATTAAATTAAAGAGTGATGCAAGATACGCAAAGAGTAGACTGTAGATGCAATAAAAAAAAAAGTAAAAACCTGAAGCTTATTGGCAGGCTTATAATCTTGTCGTAGAGCCTCAGGAATAGGATCCATGGCATGCTCTTTTCCGGGCTGAGTCTGCTGCCTTTGCGCAGGAAATTTATCACCATCAGACGCCATTCTAACCTTCTGCAACTGTTCTTGCCTTCCCCTCACACGGTTCACGATCGGATACAAGTACAACCTCCCAGTAGAGACCACAGAAATACTTGCTGCTGTTATTACAGCCCTAGATGTTACTACTCCACGCAAAAACATACAAATTATAACAAAATGATGGATCAAACTGTTACTAAATTTAGGTATTTATATTGTCCTACATGCATGGTTGTGGTTACTAAAATGGGAAATCATGGGATTGCTCATTTAACGTAATGCAACGTGTCTTAAAGGATTGATGATTGGTAGTTACGTGTAATGGAGATGGTTGTTTGAGGACAGCTAATCTGTTTCAGATAATTATATTTGCACATATTTTTATTTGAGACCGTCTATACAATAGACGTCTTAAGTTTTGGAACTGGTCTAATTGATAAATTTAAAAAGAAACTAATTGGTAGTTTTATAAGTTAAGAAGGAGATATAGGTTGGGCTTTTGAAAGACGCCTATAGTATAGACGGTCTCTCGAAAGAGGGTACGTTATATTTGAAGTTCCTCATCTTTAGGGTATTACGTATACCTTGCTTTTTGTGTTTATTAATTATTATTCATTTGTAAATTGGGTGGCTATTTTTTTGAATTTTTTCTCAATCTTTTTAGAGGATTGTAATTACATTCTTTATATTATCACCGCCTCACAATATATATTTTCTAAGCCTAACTTAAATTTTTTTTTTTTTAGCATTGTTAATTATTTGAAGATTTTGTAAGTAATTAATTAGTGGATGAGATTAAATGCAATTAATCCTACGTAGTGTTAGTTGAATGGTTAGTCTTAAGAGAGATTATATTGGTATAAGATTTGTTTTTGCTATATAGCACTTTTTATAGTAAGAACATCTTAACGGATTTGGGTCCGAGTCTAATTAAATCTCACCCATGATCATGTATAATCATGATTGATTTTAAAAACTCTTGAATTTGAAAGCAAGTCTTGAAACAAATCTCTAAAAGATTTAAATGACTAGCTGATTCAATATTCTTGAAATAAAATGCAATTTAACAGATTCAAAACACATTTAATTTATTTAAAGCATATGTTAATAGGCAAATAAGTACTTGTTTCGACCGGATTCTCAAAAGAGTTACCCAACCATAAGAATAGTTGCGACGTCCGCGTATTTTGAAAAAATATCATTATAATAGGTAAAAACAACGTTAAAGTGCTAAATACAAGGGTACAATTGGTAATTAGGAAAGTCAAAGGTGATTAGGGTTGGTCAACAAAAGTCAAAATGATTTGTAATAGTCGACGGTCATTTAGGCTGGTCAAAGGTTATGTGGGTTGTTCAATGGTCATTTAGCTTGAATGGTAGAAACTTTGATACTTTCGAGGCTATAGTTCGCAAAAAAAAATATCAAAATTGTACTACCTAGCTCCTATTCAACTTATTAGTCCCATTTGATTTTTCACACTTGCCGAGACAACATTTTAACCCTTAATATATCTAATTGTTTTTAATTAAAAATTATAAAAATTAGATATTAATAATCTTTGTATTGAGACTAGAGGTGTTCAACGGGGCGGGTCGGGTCAAAATTTAAATGGGCCGGGTCGGGGCGGGTCAAGCCCATTTAAATCCGACCCACTTTGACCCATTTTTTAAAAGTTAATAAAAACAATTTTTTTATTATATTTTATAACCCGTTGGGTCGATCCACTTATGTTTATAATAATATCATTTAAAAATAAAAAAAAGTGGCAATTTTTTTTCACAATTAATTCTTATAATTATCCGGCCCGACCCTTTACACCAAGGCCCGCTAATGACCCGTTAAAATGTGATCCGACCCTTGACTCGTTGGACACCTCTAATTGAGACGAATCAAACAAGATTCCACATGACTATGTTTTAACTTATAAATTAAGAATAAAATATAAATTAAGAGTGATAAGTGAATATATAGTGAAAAAAAATCAATGGGACTAATGGGTAGAATAGGAGGGAGTAATTGGCAAAATCCCTTAACTTGAATACCGTAATTTCACTATTGAATTCATATTTATAATGTAATATAATTAGTGTTTCCAGATTACAATAGAATTGTAACCAAAGTGTCTAATATGCATGATTGCCACGTGCATGTTGTTAGTATTACAAGCTAGTTTTTGATATAACTAATTAATTAATTTTTATATAATAATAAAATAATTGAAACAAGATTTATAGTTTTTGGTTTTGACATGTTATGGAACGAATTCAACTAAAATCTTAAGCTCATGGTTGAAACCCCAGAATATATTAGCTATATTTTAATGTGCCCCATCACATGAAAGCCTTTCGGACTATAAGTGTGGATGCAGCATAGACTCTCCTTATATCTGGCAGCTGGTGCGAAATGTTCAACTTCGAAATGAGGGTTGAATGAAATTTGAACCTGTGACCTTCCATCACGTAGACTTTTGATATTATGATAAGAAACCAACTCAACTAAAAACTTAAACTTATAATTGAAACTCCTAGACACGTTAAATACCCTAACATTTATAACGTAATATTGCAAAAGAACTTATTAAACTATAGAGTATTCACCTTTTTATGCAAAATTGTAAATTATGTTTTTCCTCTAAAATAAATCAAAAATAATTACTACTCCTAATAAACTTCACAAATTCTTACTTGAGGCCGTCTTTTGTAAAGACGGCTCTTAAAAGCTCAATTCAATTTTAAATATATATTGTTACAACTCTAAATATAGATTTGAGCTGGACTTTTGAGAGTCGTTTTTCTCTCAAGAGAGCACCTGAGTCCTGAATAAACAATAGAATATTGTCCTTTTACATTTGAAATAAGCATGGATAAACGTTGAAGAATAGTGGAATTATACTAGACCCTGCATGTTTGCAACGTGTATCAAAACACTTGACGTCAGCTTTATAAATCCTCTTCACTTTATATTATTATAAACATTTAACTCAAAATTCAAAAATTGGAAAGCAATCTCTAATTTCTTTTGGTTAGTTTCATGTAGTCGATCAATAGTAAATTTTTATTGTTTGGTTGCATTAATGATATACTATATACTATATACAAGTATTATTATTATTTGGTTTATATTTTGTGAATTGTGATGCATTTCATTTATGTACATGTTTCAGGTAATAATAACAAATCAGCTTAATTAGGTGAAAAATGGGACCGAAAAATTTTGAACTTGTATTCATGCTCTTTGTGCTGCTCCTTCAAGCTTTTGTACCAGTTCCAGTTCTTTGTGGTGATGGTAAATTTATTCTTTCCTTATCCTTTTTATGTTTGCTAGCTAGTACATTCATTTTAGTTATATGAATTTATTAGCTATTGACCAAATTGGTGGATTTATTTGGAATATTAGGGAATAAGTCTAATATGAAGTGATGCCGTGATATAAACAATATGATCATTTTAATATATAGCTCATTAGAATTAGGGATGTAGGCACGTAAAATTATACAGGTTGTACACCTCATGCGCTCCTGTCGAAGTGGGTACGAGTATGATTTTCATGAGTAGATATGAAAAGTTGTACTCGCCATGATATTAGCTATAATTAAAGTCTTAACCACCTTATATTATAAATTATTGATAAAAAATTAAAAATATTAATTTTATATTGAATTATTTAAACGAATTAGACGTACAATTAAATTTGTAATATTTAAACTCTGACTTAGATCAGAGTGGATGTGACACGGGTGCATAAGGTGGACCCATGATGGGTATATTTAATTGGCCGTAGTGGATATTTAATTGGCCATAGTGGAGCGGATAAGTTCAAAAGCATGCTCAGGTCTCAGGTGGGCTGATATGGATATGAAACTTTACCTGCTATGGATGGTGGGTAGGTGGTGGGTGTGTAAATTTTAGGTGGGTAGGTGGTGGGTGTGAGAATTTTAGGTAAGTATTGGGTATGGAGAGGGCGTCCGGCCGCCTGCCCATTTTTGCCATCCCTAATCAGAATCAGGACATAAGGGTGCCAAATTTTTATTTCAAAGAAAATGATAAGTACAGTGAACAATTGTAAGCAATTATTTGCATGTACAGATGATGAAAATAACCTTCTGCAAGGACTAAACAGCTACAGAAGCTCCCTACAGCTCCCACCGTTAACCAAAAACAAGCAAGCAGGATGCCTGGCTGACGAGCTAGCTGATGAGATCGAAGATCGTCCTTGTGTTCCGACTGTAGCAGCCAATGCTATACCAGGGGGTGCAGGAACCCAATTTGAAGACTACCCAAAGCTTCTTAGAAAATGTAATATCAATCCCAATACTACAGCAAATGCCATTATCTTACCGGTTTGCGTCTCAAAACTAGTCCCAACCCTTGTCCTTACGAACTACACTCGAACTGGTTATGCGCGTTACGTCAATGATTCGAGGTTTACTGGAGTTGGTCTTGGCTCGGAGGATGATTGGATGGTGGTAGTGTTAACTACTAGTAGTCCGGCGGGGAGTCTTGCTTCTGATGCTGTAGATATAGTTTATGGACTGGTTAACTATTTCTTACCTCTTGTTGCAGGCTTGTTCTTAGTCTAATATCTTGTGTGATCTAGTATGTGAATCGCTTGGTTAAAGATTTGTTAGATATATTCTCGTTTGTTTTTTGTTATACAATTATGGTCGTGTTTTTATGGCATTCAAGCAATGAAATGTTAGTTACGGTCTGGCGTATCTTTATTCGGTGAAAAGTGTCGTTTTTTAAGTGTCCAAACAAAAATTAAAATTCAATTTTTTTCCTCATATACAACGTGATATGATAAGGCATGGCTGTTTTAGAGGGGTAGGACGTTACCTACAAACTATAGGAACATAAGAGACTGAAGGTGACAAATTCTGGTCGTTATTAGAATGGTATAAATATACAGTCTTTATTATATTTAGCCTAAAAAGTTGGTTAAAATTAAGCATAATCTACTATAGTCGCAAAAAATATACAAAAGTTGAATTATTTAGAAATAATCAATAATATGAATTATTCACATGAAACGAATAGTAGCTCAGATTATAAAGGACAATTTTCCATTTTAAATTTTGATATTATGAGTTTTTGAGATAATAGGTCAGTTTATGACTTAAATTTAAAAATTCAAAAATTATAAAAATTTTAAAATAAGAAATTTTAAAAAATTAAATTAAATTAAAAAATTTTTAAAATTAAATTAAATTAAATTATTTTTTTTAAAAAGTTTGTTTTTCAGTTACTTTAGAGTATGTAATGAGAGGTGAAGATAGTAAAGACTAAAGAGAGCAGGAATACGAGTGTGAAAATTTAGTTTACGCTATTTCAGTATGTACCAAGTCTACGCAAGAGTTTCTTTATCCCCTTTAACATTATTTTTCATTTGAAGTTGTCGCTCTCTTCATTTCTATTTTTGGAGGTAAATATTCAACATATGATATTAAATTTTTATATATAATAATAATAATAATAATAATAATAATAATAAATCAAGATATTATGTGCATATTACAAAAGTATAAGTCTAATATGAACTTGGATTGGTTCATACAATTTTTTTATTTTGTTATTATGACTCTTGTTTCTTTGTCCTTCACCCTCATTTAGCATAGTTTTTCATTTTAATTGTGCATTTAATATTGTATTATTTTTATTTTTGAAAATGGATATACAACTTTTTTATAAATATCATTCATATATTCTAATTATTTTTTATATAATTCACACAACTCAATCTCTCTCCTAATCGATCACCTAATTGTGTTTATTATATTAAATTATTTTTTATTCTAATTATTTTTTATCATTTATATATTCTAATTATTTTTTATTTTTATTTTAAAAAGAATAATTGTGTTTTTTTTTTTCAAATTACAAGTATCAAAGTATCTAAATCTATAGCATTCAAGCCAAAATCACAAAATTTCAACTAATTACCTAAAATTACGATCAATTAAATGGTCAGAACCATATGAATTGAATTGAATATAATAGATTTTAATACTTTAATGGCTATAATTTGTAAAAAAAAAAAAACACCATTTAAGCTTTGATTAGTAAAAATCCAAAATCTAAGTTTATAATTTACAAATTATTATTGCTTTTAATGTTAAAGAGTAACGGGTGAGTATAAAAGTATTCCGTAATAAAGTTTACAATCAAGAATTCGTTTACATTGTCGACACTTGATTGATCTATCTCACATAGAAATCGGACGGCCGGAGAGAAAACAGGAATCCAAAAAATACAGCAGATTCAGAACAACGATCATCTTCTTCTGTTGCTGGGAATCTTGAATTCCCTTCAATGGCGGAAGACGATGACGATTTTTTTTCTTTTGGTGATTTTAAATCTGCACTTCCCCTTCCTTCTCAACCTCACAGCAATGGCGTCACTGTTAAATCCAAAAATGACGACGTATGGGCTGATTTCTTCTCCTCTCCTTCTCCTTCCCCTTCTCAATCTAAATTCAATAACGGATTCGGCCCATCCCCAGTTGTCGCAGATCCGAACCCGAATAAGTTCCAAAAACACAACGGAGCTTTACCCTTATTCTTATTTGGCGAACTTGAAGAAAATCATGATGAAAGTAATAAAAATAACGTTTCTTATGGGTTGTTTGACTCGAAGCCGAGGGATCAGAACGGAAACTTTGTAGCTCCTGAAAATGATGATGTGATCAAATCTGAAATTGGGTTTAGTTTAAATTTTAATGGGCAGACTCCAGATTTGATTGTTAATAATGGAAGTAATTCTGTAGAAAAAATTAAAGAAGAAGATGATTATGATGATGATGAATGGGAATTTACTTCTGCATTTTCTGGTAATGGTGTTGTTGCAGATGGGAATTTAAAGGTAGATAATTAATCTTTACCCTTCTTATTTCTGTATGCTTTATATTGAGACTAAACTGTTCACAATTAGCTCATAGTAATTGATTTCCTTTGCTAATGGCTTAAAGTGAAATTTGAGATTTGTATTATGTTTACTAATAAATCAATTATTGTTATGAACAGGGTAATTCTGTCGAAATCGGAACCAAATTGGAGTCTTTACCGGCGATGGACCAAGAAAAGCAGGCCGGTATTGTTATACACCCTCATCCCTCCCCTTCAATAAAAATAAATAAAATGCTGCCTTTCTTTCAATATTGTTGTTTAATTAGATGATTTCAAGGTGTTTCATTGGAGATTATGATCTTATTAGTTGAATCTTGGCTGTTCAATAGTTTTTATTTTGGGTATTTAAGTTACTTTTTGAGTTATAAATTCAGTGGGTATGTCAAGTCAAGCATTGATAGAACACTTCTAGGTATGAACCTTTTGGCCTAATCTCGAGGCACTATAGATATTTTGGATTTTTATGGTGTATTATGTGTTTCTTTGTTCTATATAAGAGGGTAGTTGGAAGAAAACATAATGGTACTCGACATTCTACTGAGATCTTAGCTTAGTGTAAAGATGCGGTGATGGCCGCGATCGCGGTAACGAAACAGTATTGCCTAAATATCGCCTAAATATCGATCGAAAGCATAAGGCATCCCTTGATAAGTCCCAAAATGCCATTTTTTACAACTTTACAATGCAGGAAATATTAGTTTGGTTTTTTCTAAAAACCTTCACAACACGGCCGACGCGATATGATTTTGCTTGTTTTTACACCATGGTTTTAGGAATCAACTAGGAGTATGTTATTGAACAAACAAGAGAACTCACCCAAAAGACTAGTCTAGTAGGTGATAGAGTCCATTTACTCTATAAACCCCACATTAGTTGTCCATACAATCAATGTGGGACAAAGTCCCATAACCTTATAACGGCCTCAAATCCATTCCATTACAGATTCTCATGTAAATAGTCCTTTTTAGGATGTATTTTCCATACCTTATTTAAGCCTGCTTATTGGAAAATTATTTTTGATAAGGCTGATAAGTTCAAATAAGATGTTTCAAAGGCAATAATGAGGGTTGATAAGGTACAATAAGTTTACGAAAAGGCTAATAAAGCGTAGTAAGTTAATTTGAAGCTCTTCCACAAGGGTTTGATGGTTGATAAGAGTGATTAAGATCGACTAAGAGTTGATAATGGCCAATATGTTCATAAAGGTCAAATTTCAATGAAGAGTTAACACCCTTGTTTTGGAGTTACTCCTTGCTATTCCTTTGGATTCGAATAATAAGTCTGATCCTATGTGTTTTTATTTGAAAACTACCACTGATCCTGTTAGGAAAATTTCCAAATAGGGAAATAAATAAAGAATTATATGTTCTTAAATATCATAGTGTTGTCCCATTATTTAAGATGGAGAGTGATTTATCTCCTCGTTGATGTGCTGTGTGAATATGTTTTAGTAGATGCATTCAATTGCTGGGAATATGGGGATATTTGACTTTTCGGACAAAAGAACTATGCTATGATTTATGCTCGAGTATGTTTATGATTTAAGTTTTATGTGAGGTTCTACTGATGTAATCATCAAATGGATTAGAATATGGTGATTTGTATGCTTGTACTTAAGCATCAATTTTATGAAAATTATTATTGGAAATGGTACATGTTTTTAATGCATTGAACTATCATGTTGACTGATAGGTCAGGATGCTTCCAACTCTGTTGAAAACAAGCCTAGTTCCATTAACTTCTTCCCTCAATCTACTGATTTTTTCGCTGCGTCGTATGAAAATGGGACTAGTCAACAATTCAGTGAAGTGGATTCTGGATTGAAGGCAACCACAAGCACGTTTAATGGTTTCATGTGGGACCCATTTCCTAAAGTTGAAGACATTGGCCAAGCAGGTGGAGCAAATGCAAGTTCAATAAATGATGATGATGTTGATGATTTTGGGGATTTTGTAGATGCATCTTATGAAGCAGTGTCAAAGAAAGAGGTGATTTAAGGTTTATTTAATTGAAATATTTCATCTATCACTGTCCATAGTATTTTATGATTGATCCCCTGTGGTTGTGATAGGAGCCTGTGGTTACCCAACTGACTCCCACAAAAGCTCAGTTACCACATGAAGAAGTTCAGGTTTGTATTTTTTGAGCTCATAATGTCCTGTTTTTATGTATCAAATAACGAGGTATCACCTATAGAAATCTTGTTTACTTGGAAGTGTTTTTTCTTCCCCATTTTTGGCATTTTACAGGAGAAGCAAACAACACATTCTAGAGGAGCTTTGCCGCTTTCCCTCTTCAGTGATGATCCAGAAGAATCTAACGATTGCTTGGATTTTCAGAATGAAGTGGTTCATAAGCCCACCCTTAGTTCTGGTTATAGTTTTAACAACCAAGGTTCTGTGATACCTATCCATGATCTCATATCAAATTTGTACAGTCAAGCACAGCTTACTACAGTTGATTCCACAAGAAAAGTTGCTGAGAATGGAGTCCATTTCCCATCAACAGTAGAAGTAATAACTCCATTGGACGGGGATGATATCGAGGATGATGGATCCTGGGAATATATGGATGCGTTGTCAGAAAATGGAGTTAAAGAACGGTTGCCCACTGCTATTCCTGGAAATATGTTTCAGAAACAGACTGAGATCTTACCAGAATTGCAAACTTGTGTGGATTTTTATGAGCAATTGAGGGATTCATTATACTTTCTTCTTTCTTGCCAACTTGACGAGCTGAAGGTTTGTGTACTTCTAAAGATTTTTATACGCTATAGTGGCCTGTAATTAACACTGACATTAAATCTGCTTACTCCTAGAAAGCTCGAGGCTCAGATGCTGTGTCTGACTATGGAGAAACGGAAAGCCCTCATGACGCTGAAATCCAGGTTTGTATTTTTTTAAGTTTTTCCACGGTTATTTTGGAAGTTGACTTGTTACTCATTATTGGATTAGGAATACTTGATTTGTCTGAATTTGCTCCTCTTCTTTTTTCATAGGAAGCTGTTAAACTATTGAAAAGCAGTGGAATATCTGAGGAAGTACTTTCAAAGAATGACCTTGAGAGAAAGAACTGTCTTAGCAATTACCTTGAGGTTCTTCGAGAACCAAAGTTTAATGTGATTGAAGCAAATTTTTCACTGTCAAAAAAACTGCAGTTGGTATGCATCTAATCCTTTTTTTATACTTCCTTTGGCCTTCTGTCACTTGGAAAAAATAGTATGCTGATGCTAATTTGATGTAATTGTCAGTATTCTATTCAAGCGTTTAATTTGATGTATACTTTTCTTCACTCCCCATATGTTGGGCTTAAGGCTTTGGCATTATTGCTTTTTTTCCTTCTCGCTCCATAATATTGGTGCTTTTGACTTTGCTTTGCATTTTGGCTTAATAATCTTCTATGTATGTACTTAGGCAACAAATGAGCTGAGGGTGGCAGCTGAACTGTTGAGGCATGCCCTATCAATGCTGAAAATTCTATCTCTAGGATCAGCTTACGAGCAATTTATTTATGTTTCCACTTGGTCTAAGATTATCAATGTTTGTCTTCAAGAGTTGAGTTATGGTGCATCGATATGGAAAAGGGCATCAGAGAAAAATATAAAACATCAGATCTTGTCAGATTCTCAAGGTATGGATCCTGCATGTTTATATGTGATGTGATATCTTGCTAGTACCCTCAACTGCTTACTTTTTTGGATGTTTATACCCGATGATAGAAACTGTAATAGCGCAAAACGATATTAGCCTCTAGCCTTGTGAACACTATTGGTGGATCTTATTGAAACCTCCTTACTGTATAGGTCAGCGGTATTTTCAAGCCCTTGGAGAAGTTTACAAGGTTGTGGAGCTTCTTGGGTTATCGGCTGAAATTTTCAAGCCATGGATACTTCTAACTTTGTCAAATTCTACACAGTTTTTTGGCGTTTTGGATGAGTGTAATGCTCTATGGTCAAAATCAGGTCTGGAAGAAGCGGTCCAAGATTTATCGGATCATGTTGATTTTGGATGTAGTGAAACTGCAAAGGCACTTTTGTCCTCTATCAAGAATATCCGTGATATTGATATCATTACTGTGCATGAGCATATTTTCATACAACATAAGTCTATTTGTCGGATATCAATGCTGCCTGAAGATGTGCTGGAAGGTAAATTATTTTCTCTGAACGCCTTTATTTCTATTCACAAACAATCAAACTAACCACATGTGTATATATAAACTTTAGTAAAGAAAGAGATCCTTATATATGCGCTGGAAACTGGACAAAGCCTTTTTAACTTCATTGTATCGTATGGAAGAGATCTTGTTTTCAAGTTTCATCCTTGCTTATTCCAGGATGTTATTAACAGTGGCGAAACTCGAACGATTAATTTAGGGGGACAATAGTTTAAACTCAAAACTTGGGTTTAATGTTATACTAGGCAAATATTCAGGGGTGATGTCCCCTCCCGCATTAACTATCTTCTGCCACTGATCTCATATTAAGCGTTGTGTTATTTTCCTTTCCTGACCAGGCTTGAAGACGGAGATGTGGGGTGAGAAGACATACTTTGTAAACTTGGCTAACTTATGGGCTAATCTTATCAGCCGTGATCCACCTCAATTACCTTTGTTGCAAGTTAGTTAAGTAACATGAGTTTTGAAATCCTCAAGATGTTCTCATTGAGATGCTGCTTGAAGTTTTGGGTTTTCCGAGATGTAGTTGATTGAGTTCGTCTCACACAGCTCAAGTGTTCAAGGTAACGTGAGTCGACTACTCGACAGATCTCGGATTTAGGTATTCATCTGTATTCTCATTATTTTCCTGTAATCTGTTTGCATTTGATATATCATTCTTTTATAGAAATTGTAAAATAGTGCCTGTGGTATAGAATTATAGAAATGTGTTAGGTGGGATACATTGACAAGCAATGTTCCCTGTGAGAGTATTCATTAAAATTATAAAGATGTTAACTTGTAATAAGTTTATAAATTTTGATTATTTTTCTGGTGAGCCATATCAAACAATTTGCATCTTTAGGGAACATAACAATTTGTTCTAAATAGACTGCTGTCACCTGTCCGCGTCTTGGTTAAATAACGAATCAGATGAACTTTATTTCTCTTTTCTTTCTTTTGGATCGAGAGTAAGTCTTGAGAATTCTCTACGACGGTGAGTAAGGTTAGGGGGGAGGGGAAATTCTTGCCGTAAGTGATTGAAATCAAATTCTTGTCGCAAAGGTATTTGTTGTGAAGGTTGATTTGAAATAACGTTTTTGTTATTACAAAGGTACTATATGTGCATCCGACTTTTCAACTTATTGTAAGAGCTGACTAATCAACTTGGGGACAATTACATTTTGTTATATTCAAAAATTAGTTGTCATATTGCTGCTGTGGAAACCTTTACAACAATCACGATACTAGAGTTTTAATCTCAAAGATTGAGGTCGACTACATGAACAATCATTGGTCACAAATGAATAACTCGATGAGCTTTATAAGCTCGGGTACAGCCCCGCAGGCACTATGTTATATAGATGCCAACAACATAGAATTATAAAATTTTATTGACCCTTCCTTTAAAAGCACGCTTGATTTCTTATTATTTTCTAATAGACCGACCCTGTAAGAACCTGGCCAATCTTAAAAAAAATAAATGGTGAATTCCGTTATAAACAGGTTGGGTCACAAAGTTTTAATAGGTCCTGCCACATTGAACGCCTTTAAGTCACAAATGATTATCTCGATTGAGATGTTTATTCTGGCACGTGTTTTGGGTCGGTTCAAAATTGATTGTGTGTCCACATTGATTTCTACATAATTTTAACTCATTTTGAAGTCTAATCAAGTCGGGTTCAATTATAAAGTCGGGTAAAAAGCATATTATCGAATCTGCTTTGAACACCTCTAGATAGAACTCTTCAGGCACACTATGTTTTATAGAGCCAATTGCATAGCATCATAAAAATCAAGTTGACAAGTTGGATAAGCAGAGTAGTGCTAAACCAGTATTCCTATCTCTTTTTGACATTGTTATCGATAGTGACATATAATGAAGAAAAATATTACTATCCGTAGTAATGTGAAAGGGACAAAAAAAGCTTATTATATAATATTATATTATATAAAAAAAATTGTTGTAAAATGCAAAGAAACAGTAGCAGATTAAGTGGTGGTTGTACTACATTAAAAAGACAGACAGCAGACATATTGTATAAGCATTCAAATATAATCTAACTACTCGTGTTTTGAAGCCCCACCAAGTTTTGAAAACAGTAGGGAGTAGGGAGTAGGGAGTAGGGAGTAGGGAGTGAGAGCACACCACGTACATTAATCATTCATCAATCAATCAACACTGAAAATTGAAGAGGATCAACAATGTCAATGTCAATGTCAATGTCCCTCTTGGCTGTTAGTTCCAGTTTCTCCATCATTTCTCTTATTCTGCTATATTTCCTAAAGCCTGTATGCACTTCATCTTCTACGTCTTTTCTTCTCTGCTTACCCAAAAAAATATGAACACCAATTCATCAATGCTTACTTGATATACAAATTCTTTGTTTCTAAAACAATGGCCAACACAAACACAAAATAGTAGTATAGGGTGCAGAGCAGCATTAGCGACAGCTTAGAGACCCCACTATTTTAAGGGCCCTAGAAAATTAGTATATTTGATAGAAAATTAGTATATTTGATTTAAAATTAAATATCTAATTACGATCGTTAGCTGGATAGTGATTAAATGTTTGATAATTATTGATTTTGGGTTTATGGCTAGTAGGTATTGTTTGGTTTTTTATATTTCATTGATGATAATTATTCAACCTGGGTAAGTAAGTAGTTCTATTTATCAAAAAGCTCATAGTAGTATTTAACTTTCGCTCACTGCTCTTAAATGGTCGGAGACGACTCTAATAGGATGAGAAGAACATTTTTCACCTCTGTATGTGTTATAAACGAATTTTATACATTTCAATAGAAATAGTAGTTTTATGTTAAATCACCAGAGCCAAGGCTTAGATTCTCTCTTTTTCTTAGTGGAGCACTTAAGTTTCATATGATAAAAAATAATTTGAATTAAGTTAAATCAAACATTTATCGTTGAAGTGCCCATGTGTTACCCACATGTGAGTTGTCTCATATCGGAGAAAGAGAAGAGTATGCATCACTTTATATACTCAAGGAGTAACTCCTACTATTACCAATTGGTTTTAGTAGTGAATCTTCTTTGGGTTTATGAGTGGAATACTTCTTCTACTCCTTGTTTGGGTTGTCCAGGCCCATTTTCTAAATTCTATCATTTGTAAAAGGATGAAAATAATAAATTAAAATTGATAAATTAAACCAAATTGAATTAAAAGTCAAGAAATAAGAAAAACATGTTATATGTCCATGGTAAGTAACAAAGTGATAATCCACCATATAAATTTTGTCACATGGGAGTGAATTGGCTCCAATTTTTTAATTCAAAGATGATTACTTTTAGATTCCATTTTTCATATGATTTTCGAAGATTTTATATGTTATAAGATGAGATGAGATAGAGAAAGCTTGGCCAACATTTTAGGAGATATCACTTAAAAAAAAGATATTAGTGAGAGATAATCCACCGTTAACTTAGCTAAATTTAACTTTATTATGGCTAATAATTGCATATAGAGAAATGTAATCCTTGTCCTTAATCCTTGTTAACATCTTTGTCAGTAGTCTATACAACTTGACTTTGGGCATGTTTGCCAAATAACCATCGGCTAAAGTTATTGATTAGTTTGACCACCTGAAAGATTTGGTCGATAAGCATATAGTTATTGACATGTTTTATAAAATTTATTATTACATGTTGGTTGTTTACTAGAAAAAAGTAGATAAAAAGCTAAAATTCATTGAAAATAACTAATCCCAAGAGTTTTTTAGTTGGCTTAAAGTAATTTTCCAATATTTTTTGTTGTTTGACCAACCAAAAAGCCAAAATGACTATGAAAACTACTCCCAACTTTTTGTTTTGGTTCAATGTGAATTTTTTTGCTTATTAAAGTCATTTATCAAATTATTTTTTATTGTTCAACTAATTAAAAAATGAAAAACAAAAAATGTAAATTCAACCAACAACACAATGACTAAGCTATTATCACTAAAGACACCCTTTTAAGTTTTAAGTACTCAAATTCAAAACAATTGTTCCAAAACAAAAATTACATTCGTTGGTGGGAGATAATAAACATAACATGATGTCATCATGATGATAGTTAAACGTACATATGAAATGAGTCAAGAACCTAGACAATTATAGTCATGACTTGTAAACCTGAACTTTTGACTTTTTCACGTGGTAAATAACTTTTTTTTTTAAATCAACGCTGTGATTTTAATCTTTTAATTTTTTCATGTGGTAGACAAAAGGATTTTTTTTGTTAACTTTACACTATTTTTACGCAACGTAATGATCTGCTTTTCAAAAAACAAACGTCGTAATCACTCCAATTGACAAACATTTTGAAATGCAGTTGAAATAAATACTTAATTTAACCAAAAACTTAACATTTTGACTACCACATAAAAAAGTTGAAAGCTCAAGAACATTTGTGAAAAAGTCAAAAAGCCAAAAGCTTAGAATCACCGCGCGTACAATTTCCCCAACTTTCTTTAACAATAAGTCTAACTTGTGCTAAGATGAAACCTAATAGGATTTCAAAAAAAATAATTTAGTCTAATAAACAATCACAATTCAACAAAAATAAGTTCATTCCTATAAGAATAAGTTTATTTTGATTATGATAAGTTTAATTTAATATAAATGTGTATATATTGATAAGCAAAATTATAATTAATTAGAGGAAAGCATGTTAAAATAATCACAAGTATTACTTATTCACTTGAAATATTCTCTAGTATTTGTTAAATCATAATAATTTATATTATTGGAGTAACATTTTCATACTTCATTAATTTAAAGAATGATTTATTTCTATTAAAACTTGGTATTGTTTTGAAAAGATGCATTGAACTTTAAATTATTATGTAAAGGTATTTCAAATTCAATTATCAAATATTTTAAGTTGACATATGAATTTTTTGATTGAATAAGTCATAGTTATGAGAATATGTGATTATTTTTAAGCTAATTTTGCTAACTAGAAAGGCTTATGGCAAACCTTTTAAATCAACAAAACTTATAATCCTATTTCTAAATATTTTACCAAAAATTATAGCTGTGAAAGTGAAGTTTATACTATAAAAGTATAAATAAGAGTAGTGGAATTATAACTTTAGAAGTAATTGATAACTTGATAAATAAAAAAATATATATTGATTTAAAGTTATATTGATTTAAAGTCTTCATCATTTTGAACTTACTTTTATAGGTTTTACTTGGTCCAAAAGCATATGTAAAACTCACGTTTAACAAGAGAAGAATGATGAAAAAAAAGTCAAAAATGGAAGATAAAAGACAAGAGAAGTCAATTAAGGGAGCACTACGCAATGAAATGTGCAATGAGTGAAGGATTGTGGGGATCACATCCTAACAAACACTAAACAAATATTAATCCAAAAAGATGATTTTAACTTTTTAAGTGTATGTATACAAGTTTAAAATTGGTGGATTCTTTGATCGTATTTTTCTTTATGAATATGAGTTATCGTCTTTTTTCCCTCCTCAAACCCTGATTATAATTATTTATGAACGAAATACACTGGGATGATAAATTGGTAATGATATTGATGATGATAGACGAGTGAGAAGACATATCAAATTTTAATTTGATCCGATTATAAAAGTCATGATCGACTCAACCCTCTTTTTTTCTGAAATTCCGTAAATTTTAAGTTGTATATGGATATTTTCAAGTTATACATTTTTTTTTTCCGTCAATTGATCCAATATAAAAAAAAAACTATTTTTGTTTTAACGAAAAAGATTACATAGATTACATTAAAATATTAAATATGTTTATGAGACCTGTTAGGTAAAACTCAATCAACTCAAAACTGAACCATCTAACCCATCCATACATAAGTCAAAGTAAGAGGATAGTATTATTTAAAAAAAAAAAAAGTAAGAGGTTAGGAAATTGGATAGTTTTTTTTATAAAATTTGTGTGTAAATTAAGTGTCTGGGGATGCCGAAAAATAAGCCCTAAATTAGGGTCTTTGCTTAGTTAAACTTTAACCCCATTGATTTCTTAATTAGCAAGCTTAATAGTGTTTCCCACTTTACTCGAATTTTGTGCCTATAATGCTTCCATTTTCCTTTGCATAAGGCCAACCATATTGACTAGTTGGTTTGAGGATTTTAGATCATGATTTATGATTTAGGATTCCTGATGATACGAGATTTCCAAATAGAATAAAAGGTAAATATGAGTGAGTTGCAGTTTGACCTGCTTTATTGTATGGGTTAGAATATTTGCGGATTAAAAAGATATACACAAATAAGATTAGAGTAACAGAAATGTCTTTAAAATGAATGTGTACCGGCGTACCTATCTAGATAAGATTATAAATTAGGTATTGAGATAGAGGCTAGCTGTTAGATCCATTTATACAAAGCGTGAAAACAGATTGAGATGATTTGGACAATCTACAAAGAAAGTCCACAGAAGCATCTATATAAAAGGTAAAAAAAACATCACAGTTGATGAAAAGAAAAGTTGTGGTATGGGCGTATGGCTAATAAGATGTCGAAGAGAAAAGTAGGAATGACATGAGTGAATTGTAACTCTCAAGAACTTGACTAAAAGCTAAAACTAGTTGAACACACAGTATTGATGTCTTGGACCATCGATAGTTATCCTTGTCATGTTTATTGTTAGTGCCTATATGATTGTTTTATATTATGTGGTTTGTTATTACTTATTAGTTTGTTTACTTATCTTATCTTTTTCTGTCTTGCCTCGACTTTTATCTTTGTCTGTGGCAGGTGCAGGGTTTTTTGTTGTCATTTGTATATCTTTCTCAAGTTGAGATCTCTATGATCGCAACTTACTTATTACTTGTAATAACAGTATTATGTTTGTCTTTAATAAAAAAAGTATAATATATCATTTGTAGACTTTTATTCTTTCTCAATACAATTGTTATACCTTCGAACATGTACAAATTACCTCGTGGCTACACCATCTTTCACCTTATGCACTAAAAAAAGAGATCATATCTCATCTTATGATAATAGATCGTTATTGTCATATTAAAAAAAGTTACATTTATGACCTATTCATTGGCATGTTCGTTCTCTTCCACAAGGTTGGTAATCTCAAGAATCAAGCAATCATTTTCAACATGTTAGTGTTAATATCTTGGTTTGCCTAGTGCGTGGTTGAGGTCTTTTTTTTTCGTTTTTGTGTTAATAGACAGCAATTCTACTTTACTATATAAGAAAAGGATTAGAAATTTTATAGCCTACCCCAAACAAAAAAATTGCTTCTATATTTAAGTCATTTTGCCATATATCTCCAAATAAACTCTGATACTATATTAACAAGAAGTATATAGCAAAGACAGAGTAGTAGTGCCTATAAAATACTATAATCATCGATATAATTATTAGTACATAAAGCTTTAAAAAGCTAATTAATTTGCAAATAAAGTTGATATCCAAACCCTACGAAATCTTACCCTAAAAAAGTTGTTCAAGTAGTGGAGGAGAATCAAAGCCTATAGTTAAGGCTCTTTGCTTCTACTATTTAAGGATTAGACCACGCACTTAAATTCATTTTAAAACACCATTACCATCTATCACAACAAACAATTACTATTATTATTAATTACTCTCATAAATTGCCCCCAATCATTTTATTTATAAGTGCCTTCCTTTTTATTTTTTCAGTTTTTTTTTTTTTGGGTTCACATATAATATACTTTTACAAATAAATATTTTTCTGATTAATCTCTCCCATCTTCCCAATTACGAGCAATCTAAAGTGAAATTAACTTATGTTAGAAGAACATATAGCTCATTTTGTTGGAAATATCTGAAGTGAAATAAGCCTAGGTTAGAACTTAGAAGAACATATAGCTCATTTTGTTGGACAATTTCCATATATAGCATCCAAAAGCTTAAGTAAGACAATGTTTAAAGTTTATATTATCTATATATACTCTATTACGTCCTTTCAGCCCACGTATGAGAGTCTTTTGGGCTAAAAGTGCAGGTGCATATACAAGTTTTCCTAAATGAGGTATGGATGAGGTTTGAAACCATAACATGGTCTGCTAATACCTTGTCAAGAAACCAACTTCATAAAAAATTATAGTCGATAGTTATTAATTTATTGATACTCTACAACGCATTTATATGAGACAGTCTCACCATGAGACGGACTCTTTTAGTTAGTTCAAATTTCTAACTGATTACTTTAAAATTATAAGTGGTCGTTTTAATATATTAATGACCCGGCCGTTTGGGTAGTGGTACTAAATGATAGTAATGGGAATGATTCACGGTGTAAAATTTCGTGAAAAGTTTCATATCATTGTGATGAAACTTTTATCACAAAAAACTTTTTTGTTTACAAACTTTCCTTGCCACCTCCCCAATGGTAATGGATTGGAATAAAATTTACGAGGAAAATGAAATGATTGAAGTTGGCAAGGCTATCAAGGTAACCAATAGATTTTTCAACCAAGATCTAGTTTTCATTCTCATTACCATCGTTTATATATTACCATTTAGCAAATGGGCTGTAAATGTATATGGACTATCACAATACAGATGGTCTTACAATGAGACCGTCACATTTAAGAAGTTAAAATGATAGAAGATTTACCTGTTATGCAAAGGATCTGGACCAGTTGGAACTGCTCTCTCACTATCTGCAACAGAACCTTCAAATTCATGAGAAGTATAACTACTATTTCTACTGTTGTAGATCTCATCATTGTACATCATTTGATCATGTTGTTCATGATGACTTACTTCTGTCGATCTTTCTAAAAGCTGATGATCATCATATCTAAGTTGACGAACTCCCAAAACTTGGGAATTATGTAAACATGAAATGCCAGCCAAAATTAATACCAACATGCATAAAGCGGCTCTTTGTCTTTGTCGCCATTGATAATGAGGAAGAACCATTTTAATTTTGTGTGAATTTGTGAGAATAGTGACGAGAAAAGATTAAAAGAATGGAAACTATATAATTGATTTATATATGTTAGTTTATTAAGTACAAATTGGGGAAAAATATGTGACAAAAGTTGGAGGAATATTCAAACATAATTATGGGAATATGGATATGAAGAAGAATATATAATTGGTTAATTTGTTGTTTACTAAGAAATTTTTTGAAGTTTTGTGAGCGGTATTATAGAGTTGGGACTTATTATAGATAGAGGGACCTAATAAGACCTTGTTTGTTTGTACTAATAATTTACCTTTAAGGTCAAGGCATGGGCTACTTGTTTGTTGCTTAAAAGTGTGCAAGTATACGTATTACGTGGGTAGTAGGGTATGGGCGGGTAGAATTCACCGCGTTGAAAAATTGCTCTTGTTTCTAATTTAAAATTATGATTAGGGATGGACACGATCACAGAGAATAGAGATAATAGCGAGTTAAGATGGGAATGAATTTTTACAATTTTAATTTAATTTGAATGTTCAACTTTGGCATTGATGTGATTCAGCTTTATATAATTTATAAATTATAAATTTGCTCTAACTCGCACTGTCAGATTAGAATTCTGATTATGATATACAAATGGTTCATTTTTTAAGAATCATGTTATTGTTTAACAATTTCTAACTTAGAATAATAATGTTTCAAATAAACTATGATTTATTCATTGAAATTTTACTTAAGAAAGAAAATAATCCAATAACAAAATAAATCAAATAAAAAAGATAATTTATTTTTACTTTCTAAATGATAAGAATAAAAAGATCAAAGTGAATAAACATAACAGAAAATATACTTCAAGTTCTAAAATTCGCAAAAAAATATTGAATCTAAAATTGCAAACCCATTAAAACTTAAAAAATTTGAAGATTGGAGTGAATAAAAATTTTTAAGTTCAGATTATATAATTTAAAATCTAAAAGTAGAAAAAAAAAATCAAACATTAAAACTAGAAATGAAATTTAAATTTTCTAATGTTAACCCAAATCCTCTAATTTATATAGAAAAAATAAAAGCTAATCTAAAAATATTTAAAATAAAAGCCTACCCACTACAAAAAAAAGGTACGCTATACCGACTATAAACTTCCGCCTTTCCTAATTCATTTGGAAATTTGTCAATTAATTTTTTGGACGAATTCGTTGTAGTCAAATTTTTGACTAATCTCTGACCAAATGGGAAGTAGTTGGAAATTTCGACTATTTCACGACTGGATCTAGATGTTTGTTGGAAAATTTATGACGGTAATCACTATTGCTGCGCTTACATTTCTTCACCTCACCTGCCTTCTCTTTGTTTATCTCGATATTCTTTTTTCTTAAAAATAATACTTCTTTTTCTTAAACATTTTGAGAAGGGCGTATACACAAATCCAACCAAAAGTGCTCAGTTCATCATTCAGACTCGAAACTAACAGCTAGCAGCCCGCACTAGGTAAGATGATCCAAAAGAGAACTTGATTTGACTTCAAAGTCTTTCCAACATATAAGTCGCCAAAACGAATGAATACAATAAGGTTTGGACCATGAACATCTATGAATTAAAAATTGACAGCCGAAATGCAGGCCAAAATTTTGCCATATGTATAACCGTAAAGTTACAACATATTCATTAAACATAGATTAACTGTATTAAACTGAGACCGTAAATAGGTAGACCTTTAGTGCAATTGCCAAAGCTACTTGTAAGAGAAATATGGCTACAACGATTAGAAACCACCTTTCTCCAGCTGATTCGATGTGTGCTTTAAGATTAAGGGCAACAAAGCTTGCAGACATAAACCCAGCTACGCCAGCGATTACCCATCTGAATATATCAAGGGGCACCACAGACAAGCACTGCATCCAAAGCATGCATTAATTAATCAGATTTAATTTACTTACGAGTTATCTAAACTCTAAGACAAATTCTGCAGTGTTCTTCTATTTTTATTAGATAAAAATCAGGCCCCCCGCCCCCTATTTAATTCATCTGTAAGTCCTATCAAATCCATCTGTACTAAAGCCCATTCTTTACATTTAAACCAGGGATCAAAGCCCTGTTGCTTACCCTTGCACTCAAGGAAAACATACCCAAATTTAATCCCAGGGGTCCAGCCTGGGGGAAGCTAAGGTACCAAGTACCAACTAGTGGACTGTGGTGCCAAATTTCTCTTTACTCTCAACATTAGGTTGAATTCATTTAGTTGTATCCCATTCAAGAATGAATATACTGTCTAAACTGAAGTACCCAGAATACACTGCCTCGCTGTAGAAACACAAACTATAAACCACTAATTATAGAGCTAAGTTGCAAACAAAATGTTCTACTCTTCCATGATCGTGTAATGGGCTATACTTGAACAAGAACATCAGTCATTTTATTTCACAAGGGTGCTTTTAAAGAAAAACCAAAATGCACTTACCAAAGCAGGAACAAACACAAACAAGGAGTAACCATAAAGGCAAAGTAGCTGAACAAAGCCGGATGGTGCAGAGAAGTACTTCAGCACTAAATAAAGGCACAGAGGAACAACCGTCACATAACCATAGAACAGACCCGCAGACCATGTCACCAAGCTTATATCATAATTCCATTCTTTGCTTTGTAGCTTGTGTGAAACATATGTAACAAATGTACCAATGGATGCCGCAATGAATATTAAAGTAGTGCATATCCAAAAAGGTCCATACCTGCCCAACATTTCACAATCAGTATATATAGTCAATACTCAATAGCATGAGATGAACTCAGGTAACTAACGTACCAAATCCACAAACACAGAATTAGGGATAACAATTTCACCAATCTACCTCTTAAAAGGTGTACATAAATTATCAAATGATATGGTCTCACAATGAGACCATCTCTATTGGGTCTGCCCAATGTACACTTATAGTCACAAAAGTGATAACCTTAAAGTGAGCACTTACAATTTTAAACTGATCACTTTTTATAGTCTTAAAGTGATCTCTAACGATCTTAAAGTGATCAATTAGAAAATAGGCTAATTATATGGTTCATCTCATGAAGAGACGATCTCATAGACTTTCTGGAAGTTGTAATAGAAAAACAGAGTTGCAATGTTTAATCATACCCTATATTATAAGAATGAGTAAAGCATTCAAATGAACCTACGGACATTTGACATTTTTCCTCTATCCAAAAATAATTACCCTAATATAACATAATTTTGAACTACAGAAATGGTAATAATAGACAGCCACAAACGCTGTGGAAGATACTGCCTTAGCTCTTTTGATCTGCCGGCATCAAAATCTGAAGAAACATTCAATCACCTTACGACGATTGTGTAAAAGTGCTTCTAGTTAGCAAATCATACAGATCAAGTACGGAAGTACCAGAGATTAAACATAGTACAAATTTTCCTAACCTTACTGGTCTGCCAGGAAAGCATTTTCCATCTTACTTATAAAACCTTCATATTAGTAGAAAGATTTTTTATTTTCAAACTTCAGGCCCAAACAATGAAGGGTGCCAAGTTCAAGTTCACAAATCATAGAAATGTTTACCAACTCATGCAAGTAATAAAACTGAACTTACAAATCTGGGCTGTTGGAAATTAGTTCTGTGAAAGTCCCTTTCCACGGAAAAAGTGATTCTTTAATCCTCTCCAAGACATCAGAAGTATCAACATCGAAATATGGTTTGTAGGCAGCAACACTAAAGATTCCAAACCAACCACTTGATTGAGGCTGATCAGAACGAACTGGTTTGGAGAAGGTATCTGAAAGAAAAAAATGTGCAAGGCACGATTACTAAATAGCTTATGACATCTTTATATGCTTCAGCAGACAGCACAGACAAATACACAACAAATGAAGTGTGGGGAAAGAGGCGTACTGCATGAATGATAAAATAAGCAATGAAATACTTTGGTGTGAAAAGATCATCCGACTTCATGATAAAGACAACGATAATCTCTTCTTCAGACTAAACTATCAATTCATGAGCAATAGGGGCAACAAAATAAGGTTATAATTCCACTTCCGGAAAAATAGCGAAAAGGTTACAAAACTCTGCAGAAGATTTGCGAGGGAGAGACAAATAGTATGAGATCAAAGAGGTAGCTTTTGTATACCTGAATTTCCTTAGGTTGTGTTTGGGAACTAGCATTTCATTTCAAATTAATGATTTCAATTATGAAATCATGAATGTAGAATTTGAGAATGACAAGGTTTGGGAGGTCATTCTCAAATCATCATCTTTAAATCATTTTGATAACAATTGTGGATTTGACTCAAATCCAAATTTGAAATTCTAGTGTCTGTCAAACACTAATTTTTAGTCAAATCTATATTTTCAAATGAAATCCTCATTCCCAAACATAGCATTAATTTATTTCCAACTTATGTCAGATATTCTTATTCCCCGCTAGTTTTCCTTTTACGCTTTCTTTAATCTCTTGTGGTAATACACATTTTACCAGAACCCTAGTGGCTTGTGACTAGAGTTATTTTCTCGTCTCAACTTAAGGCACAACAATGTCAGTTGTCAACGACTTAACCACAAAACACAAGCAATTATTAGCATGTGATTTATGCATTCAGAATTTAAGATGACAAAATCAAACAAATCAAGTGGCTCACGATGAATTCCAAAACAAGTAATGGCAAAATTGGTAATGATAGCAAGATTAATGTAGAATTAGTTAAGAAACTTCTTCAACAACACAGAATTAATAAAATGGTCACCAGAAATGGAGTAAAAGCATAATTTGGCTGCAATTATTTAAAATAAAGAAGATGTGCAGGATTGTTCAAACTATAGAGTGTGTCAAGTTTTCGAGTCATAAAATCAAGTTATGGGAAAAAATACTTTAAAAAAAGATTAAGAAATGGGTTAAATATAAAAGAAACTTTGAACAATATCCCAGACAGCGTATGCAGAAGCCATTCGACTTCACAGATATCTCAAAGAAATATTGCATACAAACAGGATGGCACATTTTTTACTGAATAGACTTCACGAGTAGGGACACAAAAAGAGAACTATAGAATGACAATGACAAACATGGTGCATCCTGAAAATTCATCAACATAATAAACTAGAATATGCGGAAAAAAAATACTAGAACATAAGCCAGAGGATTGTCCTATTGCAATAAGTTTTCATTTGGATATATTAAAACTTAGTACTACCCAATCAACCCCATACCAAGTGGGGCCTTGTTATAACTTGTAAGTTACAAGGAGTATATTAAGACACTAAATAACTATTTAAACATGCCTTTACATATTTAAATCATTATATCGATTAAATATTCATAGCATAAAACATTAAAAAATATATACATCATTTACTCATGAAAGTCATAGTCATAGTCAACAACCCAGTAGTATAAAACATTAATTAACTACTCATGAAAGAAATAATTCAAAAATGTACATCCATCTAGAATATAATGTTAAATGACTAAAAATCTTGACCTAACCTTTTTCCATCCCACTATAATTTTTGAAAAAAAATGATGAATCTCACTACTGTGAACCCGTTACACGACCCAAATCGTTCCTCAATCAATAAAACTTGAACAAAATCATACTAGCACTAATCATAGTTCAAAAGGTAAGGGGGGAAGATCATATTACGAACATAGTGTAACCGAAATGCAAAGAGGACGTGAGTGGCAAGTCTAATTGAATTCATGAGGGCAATAAGACAATAGTTGCAATGAGTGGACAAATAGGAGAACCTCATGTGTTGGTTTTGGCATGTGTGAACCTTGAAGTCAACCTGAGTTCTACAAATGTGTTGAGGAAGGCCAAACAAGACTTGGATTGGATAAGGGAAAACGGATATGAAGAGCTTGCACTAGAAGGTGCAGCATACTAGTGTATCTTTAAATAGTCACATAGAGGAAAGGATATTTGTGGAATGCTAGAGCCTAGAGTAACAATATCAGTTCATGCAACCCACCCCATCTTTTTAAAATTATTGCTTGAGCATAAGAGCATTCGTTTTAATAACTCTGAAAAAATGTGGGATCATAGAAAAAGACATTGTGTTGAGTTTCTTACATGGGTCCTCTTCGCTCTTAAAATCTAATATGCATGTGAACCTAATAATTAATACACCAATTAATAAATTGTGTTCAAATGATAAATAAACCAGTGTCAAAAAAATCAATGAACGATTCGAGTCACAAAATAGGAACTGGAGTGCAATTTACCATTCTTCAAAAAATGAAGGACCAAAAAAACCTGGGTCCCAAATTTTTAGGTCCTAGGACGTTATATTTCAAATTGACATACGTTTTGGAGTTGATTACTTATATAAATTATGAGAAAATAATATATATTAAATTAATATTTTTCACTATCAATATTTATTTAAACTAAATATTTTATATTTTCAATAAATATGTTATAGCATTTTCAAATAAATATTTAGTGTTCGGTCAATATACTCTTAGTAATTACAAGGTATAATAAAAGCTAAGTATTTATGGTAGGTCTAAAGCCCACTTGTTACCCGAATCTTACCTTAAATAGAAAAAGTTATTAAAAAATTCAAAATGAAATGTCATTATAATTGACGGGATGAGTCACATCAAACTAATTATGCATTATTAAGTTGACGTGGGAATAGGTTTATTAATCTTCATCCTTTTCATTTGCATGTTCAGTCACGTGGGAGTAGGTTTATTCATCTTCATCCTTTTCATCTGTTTTTGTATTTATTATTCATTTCATTTTCTTGCTCGCGGCATCACCTTCAAGAATCGAGCTTCTAGAAAAGCGGAACTTCAAAATTTCAAGTCTTTTAGCAAGTTTTTGTTGCTTTTTTTCAATTTGTTTTCTATTTCTTGTGTGATCTTCAGTTGGCTCTATTTTTCTCACTAATATTTGGTTGATAGAAAAAGGATAAAATTTGCATATCCCATCAACTTGAGTTGCACAAATCGGATAAAATGACCTAGATTGCAGTTTGTTCTATAATACTCTACATTATTCCCTTTAGCCTTCGAAGAACAACACGATCACATAATTCCCTAATGAAGATTCCAAGTAATTAAATTGAAAGTCTAGATCCTTCACACCATTTTCTACTCCTTACCTCCAAGTCATCTTTGGCCGTCCTCATCCTCTATTTAAGTCATATGAGTTCTAACTTGCTATCTTCCTTATCCGTTTGCTACTACCCTATCATTGCACATGCCTCATATCATCTTCAAAGATTTCTTTTATTTTTTCCTCAATATTTACAAATCCTAAATCATATTTGATATCTTTATTTCTAATTTTGTCCCACAATTTATGCTCTCTTATTCATTAAAGCATTTGAATTTTTGCTATTTTCATCATCGTCCTATGATTATTTTTAAAAGTCTAACATTTTGATCTTTATAATAGTGTTGGTATGATGGTCTTTTGATAGAACTTACCATTTATCTTTAAGGGCACACATCGATCACATAGCCACTCTCCATTTTTGCCACCCACACTTAATTCTATGGGTCACGTCTTGTTTGTTTGTCCCTAATACTCTACAATATGAACCCAAGATATTTGAAGCATCTACTTGATGCGATTTCTATCTCTTCTAGCTTTATAGTATCACTTGTTATCTCATTTGTGTTATAGTTACACTTCAAATACTTTGTCTTACTCCAACTTCATTCAAATTCTCATGACTCCAACTCTTGTCACAATCATTTTAGCTTTACCATTTACCATCCCCCTGGTCTCATCTACCAAAACAAAGTCATCGGCAAACAACATGCATCAAGGCATGTCTTGTATCAATCCAGTAATCTCATCTAATACATTTGCAAAAAAGAATGAAGGTTATGGTCAAGCCTTAATAAAGGTCAATTGTGATTGGAAAATTTTGTTTTGCCCCTCCACATATCCTAACATTTGTCAGTACTTCTCAATAGATAACTTCAACTAAATTAATGCATTTT
The DNA here is from genome assembly GCA_019425755.1 of Amaranthus cruentus. NCBI lineage: Eukaryota > Viridiplantae > Streptophyta > Magnoliopsida > Caryophyllales > Amaranthaceae > Amaranthus > Amaranthus cruentus. Next base: position 14,813,899 of record CM033456.1, read on the forward strand.
TGGGAATTCTCGTCTTTGTCACAGTCACCAAAGTACTTCTCTAGGTAACTCAATAAAACTCATGCGTGAGTCTTTTTTTCTAACCTTATAGTTCTCATCATTTATCACATAAGATTAATTGCTTTCATAGTAAATCCCCTATCATAAATCCAAATTGGTTCTATGAGTACATAAAAACATATGTTACCCTCACTCTATTTATAACTTCATAGTATGGTTCATGAGTTTTTTCTTCGGTAGTTGGAGCTATCTTGGACATCTCCATTGTTCTTTTAAATAAGCACTAGTACTTTTTCTCTTGTCATTAAGCATCTTCTTTGTCCTACAAATCTTGTTGAATAAAATTGTTAGTTAAGACTTCAATCATCCCTAGACATTTCCATACCTCAATAGCTTTACCATATAGCCCAACAACTTTTTTCAGTTCCATTTTCTTCAAAGCTCACTCCACCTCTAATTTTTGTATTCTTCACCAAAATTCCCTACTTTCATCTAAGGAAAAGAATGTTATGTGATGTACAACATTTCTTGTTCTCCATCACATAACTTCTAAAAATAATCCCTTCATTAACTCTTATTCTTCTTAATATACTTTACTAATCACATGATTCGCTAATCTCCTTGCAAATTACGAATCAAAAAACGCGGATTATGGTCGGTCTTGGGCTATTCTTGGACAAATTTGAACGAATCGCAAATTTAAAAATCGAATTAGCTAGCGAATCATGTTACATTGCACTTGTACCATTAGTTTTTGATTGGCTCCTCTTTGTCATCTTGTAGATATCTTTGCCATCCTATGGAAATTCGAGAGAGTTAATTCCTTTAAATCACTCTAATTCACTCCGTCCAAACATAATGTAAAGCTTGAGGCCAAATTAATTCACTAATGACCTTGAGTCTAGTTAACACTAATGACTAAAAGTTTGGAAAATTCGATTTTCAGTTAACACAAACATTGACCTCAACAGGTATACCAGCCAGTCAAGCACATCTCTAAGTGCTTCGAATCTCAGAGAATTGCATCCACCGTCATATCTCAAGAAAAGGCGCTTGCAATCATAAAATAACACAATTCGTTTTTGAATCGTAATGACTGACAAGATAGCTGATGGTTTCAAGTTTTGTTAAAGATTGAATCTGATTTCATGAAGAAGATAGCAGTAGAGAGTTTGCATTATTTTTGTAGTGTTTTTTACAAATGGCTCAAGATGCCCTTTACAAGTATATATAGGTGTGAGACACCTGTCAGAGTTTGTTATGAGTAACAAACTAAGCTAATTGTATGCAATTGCTTTCTACTTTGTATTATTACAATGTATTGAAGGAATATCCAATGTGGTATTCTCAATAGCCCCCCTCAAACTAGGAGTTGTAGAAGACACTCCGAGTTTGGATAGAAGCTCTTTGAAGCGAGTGGAAGGCAAGATCTTGGTCAGGAGGTCAGCAAGCTGTAGTTGCGTGGGAAGGTACGAAAGTTGCAAAAGACCCTCGAGAACTTTATCACGAGTGAAGTGGCAGTCGATCTCGAAGTGCTTCGTCCTATCATGGAAGACAGGATTTGTGCCAATGTAAATGGCAGACTGGTTATCACAATGTAAAGTGACGGGCTGAATAGTTTGGACACACAAATCTTGCAATAAACGAACAACCCAGGTTACCTCAGATGCAGCTGCTGCCATAGCACGATACTCAGCCTCTGAGCTAGACCGTGACACAGTGCTTTGTTTCTTGGATTTCCAACTGATGGGGGGAGAACCAAGGAGAATATAACCGGTTATGGACCGTCAAGAATCCACACATGATCCCCAATCCGAATCAGAAAAGGCTTGAAGTGTCAACTTGTCAGTACCTTGAAGAATAATACCCTGACCAGAAGTATGGTAGACATAGGATAGAGCATGATGTAGAGCATTCAAATGAGAGTCACGAGGATTTTGCATATGTTGGCTTAACGCTTGAACCGTAAAAGAAAGATCAGGTCGAGTGTTTGTAAGGAAGTTGAGTTTCCCAACTAAACTCCGATAAAGAGTGGGATCTGATATAAGATTGCCGTCGTGAGCCAAGAGCTTGAGGTGTAGGGGCAAGGGTGTAGCAACTTTGGGAAATGAAGTGAAACCACTGTCAGCTAAAAGTTCACGAGTGAACTTTTCTTGTGTAAGGATGATGCCATTGGAGAAGTAGCTAACTTCGATCCCAAGAAAGTAGTGTAAAACACCCAAGTCTTTAATGCTGAAGACCTTATGCAAGTGAGCTTTAAGACTATGAATCTCAGTAGAGCATTGCCTGTAACAAGTATATTATCGACGTAGACAGCCACCACAGTAAAATGAGCATCATTATGTTTGGTGAATAAAGAATAGTCGTTTTTCGATTGTGTGAAACCTTGGAAATGAAGTTCTAGAACCAATTTAGCAAACCAGTGTCTCGAAGCTTGTTTAAGCCCATATAAAGATTTCTTTAGCCGAAAAACTTTGTTATCAGGATTGGGAATACCTTCAGGCATTCACATATAGACCTCTTCGACTAAATCGCCATGAAGAAAGGCATTGTTGACATCAAGCTGGAACACTGGCCTTTTATGACTAGCTGCAACGGCCAAAATACACCGAATTGTGGTCATTTTAACCACAGGAGAGAAAGTCTCCTCAAAATCAATGCCATATTGCTGAGTGAAACCCTTGGCAACCAATCGTGCCTTATACCGCTCAAGACTCCCATCAGAGTTTAGTTTAATCTTGAAAACCCATTTGCTACCGATAGCTTTCTTACCCTTGGGAAGAGAAACAATATCCCAGGTGTTATTGAGAGACAAAGCAGTGAGTTCCTTAGCCATGGCCTCAACCCACATAGGATCAGTAGAAGCCTCCTTATAAGTAGTAGGTTCAACATAAGTAGCATGGAAGGCAGCAATGTGATGATGATGAGCAGGTAAAGAACTATATTGAACAATACCACACCAATGAGAGCTAGTATAAGCACACACATAGTCTTTGAGATGACTAGGGGGTCTAGAAACACGAGTAGAATGTCGAGGAATAGGATTAGGAGGAGGGGGTGGAGTAGGAAGGGAAGAGGCAGTATTAGGAGAGGGGATGTTAAGGTCTGGAAGGGACAGTGGTGGAGTAGGTAAAGGGAAATCAGTAGGGAGAATGGAATTTGAGTGAGGATTTGTAGGTAGAAAAAATTGTGGAAGATGTTTAGTAGGAGTATTATTAAGGAAGTGAAAGGGAAAAAATTGTTCATAAAAAATTACATCTCTAGAAACAAACATAGTGTGTGTTTTAAGATTATAAAGCTCATAGCCCTTAGTACCATGAGGATATCCCATAAAAACACAAGGGTCTGCTCGCGGTTCAAACTTGTTCCTCCCTTGTTTTAATGTAGAAGCAAAACATAAACACCCAAAGGATCGCAAATGAGCATATTCTGGCTTGTGATTACACAACTTTTCATATGGTGTGATGTAATTCAAGGAAGAAAGTGGTGTCCTGTTAATCAAGTATGTGGCACATTGAACACACTCACCCCAAAAACTCATAGGAGCTTTAGACTGAAAAGAAAGAGCTCTAGCTATCTCAAGCAAATGACAATGTTTTCTTTCCACGACACCGTTTTGCTGCGGTGTGTCAGTACAACTGGTTTGATGCTTAATACCCTTTTGAAGTTAAAATTTGAGAGCATCGCCTTCACAAAGTTCCTTAGCATTATCTGATCTAATGCCTTTAACTGTGACATTGAACTGCTTTTCAACATATGCAACAAAGTTTTGAATAATGGTAGCATAGTCACTTTTGCATTTTAAAAGATACAACCAAGTTGTACGAGTAAAATCATCCACTATGGTAAGACACATAGTACAATCGTTCCTTGTTTTGTGCCTGTAAGGACCCCACACATCCACATGTAAAAGTTCCATAGGATAACATGTCTTAATTACACTATGAGTAAAAGACAATCTCGTTTGCCTAGCCATAGGACAAAGAGTACAAAAGTAATGTGAGGACATTGACTCAACAGGAAAAAGCAACTTGAGTTTGTGAAAAGGTATATGACCTAAACGAAGGTGCCATAATTTGGCCTTATGATGCATATCAGTGCTAGCTATATGTGAACTAGAACATGTCTCATGAGCAGTAATATGTCCTTGGGTGAGTCTTATTAGGTGTTGAACCAGAAAAAGCATCAAGCAGATTATCAACATAGTAGAGTCCTTGTTTTACTTTACCAAGAAGCCAAGGCTCTCTCATCGAAAGGTCTTGAACAAAACAGCCATTGGAGTTAAAAATCACATCACAGTTTAAATCCTGGCAAAGCTTATGTGTGGATATTAAATTGAAACGAAACTGAGGTACATAAAGAACATTTTTCAATTTAATACCACTGGGAAGAGATACGGTGCCAATGCATTTCACTGCAATATGCCTACCATCTAGAATGGTAATGGTATGTTCATTGTGTTGTAAGGGATGGTAACTCTCAAAAAGATTCAAATCAAAAGTCATGTGATCAGAGGCTCCACTATCAATTATCCAGCTATGAGTATTATTGGCTAATAAGCAAAATGTACCTGCCAGAAGAGCAGTAGCACCATTGTTAGTGGGAGCATCAAGAGATTCATCAGGGTCAGATGGTTGTGTTTTTAGAAGATGCAGCAGTTGTTGGTATTGTGCACTTGTAAGAGTGGTGGTAACCATATCAGTAGGAGTCCCATGGAAATCAGAGGCATTAGCAACATGAGCAATGTTGTTTTGGCTTTTATAATTCCTTCTCCATACGTTCTTGAAGTGGCTAGGATACCCATGGAAAAGTAGCACCGATCCATGGTGTGTCTGTGCATCTTACAATGCTCACAAAAGTAGGAATTAGGCCGTTTCTGCCCAGCCATAGACACTGGTTCAGAGTGTCCTATATGAGGCTTGAATTTATTCACTGAAGTAGGCTACTGACTCGTGGTGAAGGAAGTACGAGCCTGTTGAAAATTAGTCTCATTGAAGCTTCTTTTATCCACTCTAAAAGCTAGAGACTCGTGAGTGTCATTGGTTAACTTGTTCAGTTCTTGATGCTTCTGTTCTTGCATCAAGATACGATAAGCTTGTGCTAAGGTTGGTAATTCACTCATCATCAACAAATTGCTTCGCACATGACTATACTTATTGTCAAGCTTCATCAAGAAATGAATTAATCTGTGACTTTGTTGCATCTTATAGAACTTTTGTGTAAGGTTACAAGAGCAACCCGTACATGAGCAGGTAGGTAAGGGATCAAGGTTATCTAACTCATCCCAAAGAGATTTCATCTTAGTAAAGAAATCTGCAACATTAGTATCATGTGTTTGAGCAACACTATTGATTTCTTCCTGTAAGGCAAACAATTGAGCCGAAGAGGATTGACCATACCGTTCCTCTAACTCAAGCCAAATCTCCTAGTTGTTTTAAACCACAAGACACTTTTGGCAATGGAGGACTCCAAAGTGGACAATAACCAGCCTATAACAGTGTTGTTCACCCTATCCCAAGCCTTAATGTTAGGGGAATTAGGTCCAGGCCTATTCAAAGTACCATCAACAAAACATAGCTTGTTCTTGCCAGATAATGCAATCATCATAGCACGCTTCCAATCATTATAACCACTTCCATTAAAAACATTAGTGACAAGTTTCTGGCCACAATCAGAAGGATGCAAAAAATATACACTAGCAGGATTGGCAGTAGGATCTAAAGTGCTATTGTTCTGAGTGTTCGACATTTTGCAAGAAAATGGAGCGGTTGAACAGAAAACAAAAAAATCTAGACAAAAACAAGAAATCAAAGTCCAGAAATCAAGAAATTCATGAACTCAAGAATTCAAGAAAGCAGCAATGGTGGAGGTGAAAATGCAGATACAAAATCAATTATGCAGAAAATAGAAAATAATGATGGATAGTGGAATCATATGCATAAATCAATTATTGTGAAAACCAAATCAGATCCATTCGCACTAATTCAAGAATAGCGAAGTGTGGAATAAGCGAAGAAGGAATTAAAAGATAGAAAAGAAACAATCTGAAATTCCGAAGAACATACGAGTATTGTGGATCTTCTTGCTGAATCTGATACCATGTTGAAGATTGAATCTGATTTCATGAAGAAGAAGAAAGCAGTAGAGAGTTTGCATTATTTTTGCATAGTGTTTTTTACAAATGGCTCAAGATGCCCTTTACAAGTATATATAGGTGTGAGACACCTGTCAGAGTTTGTTATGAGTAACAAACTAAGTTAATTGTATGCAATTACTTTCTACTTTGTATTATTACAGTGTATTGAAGGAATATCCAATGTGGTATTCTCAATAAGTTTCAACTATGAAAAGCTCAATTTATAGTTATCTTCTTTTGCATACCAATGTATGTTGATCAATAAATATAATTCACAAAAATTCAAATAAGGCGGCTAAAAAATCTAGCTCAAATCTAGAAGATAGAAGAACTCAATATACCATCAGCATCTCGAGGAGGTCGGGAACCACCAGCTATCTTCCCTGACGCTTCTGATGGAGGAAATGTCTGAAGATTTGATTCTAGCATTCACCGCAATAATCCAAAAAGGAAAAAATTAGCAACAAATCCAAAATTAACTTTAAATTCAACGAAAGTGATCATAATTACCGGTGAATTGAACGGGAACATGGCCGGAATCTGCAACTGCCTGGAAACAACAAACGAGAGAAATTCAACAAAGATCTGAGAATAAATTCGAATTATCTGGTTAAAAATGGAGGACGAAACATTTACAGGAACAGATCCGGAGACGTTCTGATTTTCAATGGTAGTATAATTGCCGGACATCATCTTTGCGCAGAGTTGGTAATTGCGAGCGTTCTTCGAGATCTGAAGAGAACTCCTCGACTCAGTGTCCCACTAAGTTTTACCTTACACTTTTGGACTCGTCATCTTTCACCACTCACCAACACACGTTTTGTTCCTTTCGACCTTTGGGTGTGAATCACTCTTCCCCCTCTTCAAATCAAATTGTTGAAGGGTTAGGCAAAATTTTGTTTTTTTTTAAACAAAAAAAAAATTGCTCAAAATAATCTCTACTATTACCCGTTTGCTGGCAATAATTTCAATTATCGATTATTTTTGAATCATATAAAAAAAAAACAAAAATATATATATATATATATATATATATATATATATATATATATATATATATATATATATATATATATATATATATATATATATATATATATATATATATATATATATATATATATATATATATATATATACATTTTCTATGAAAACAAAACAAAACAAAAAAAATATGAACACTAAAGCTTGGTTAGTGATTAGACCAAGCGACAATGAGGCCAGAACATATGAACAAGGCCAAAGAGAAACAAAAATGAACATAACATAAGAAAGTCACCACTAAAGTATGCATGTAAGTGGTGACGAGAAACATGATATAATAAAACAAGATAAACCGAGGAGTGCTAAGAGTAACCAACCAAAACATATCCAAATTGACCCAACTTGCAAACTAGAGTGCTAAAGGGGTGATGTAGAAATGAAAGGTAAATGTAAGATGGGTTGATGGAAAAGGTTTCAAATGTTATGCTATTGTTCATACTTATCTATTTCTAACTTGATTCAAATTGTCCCAAGTTGTCTCCAATTAGCGCAAAGAAAATGGTGGTAGGGGTTCAATCAATCTCACAAAGTTTAAATTTGTTTGCCCACACTCTAAGGCAGTGCCACAAACCAATATACTACACAAACCTCAAAGGAACATCCTCAAGTGAGCCTACCAATGCAATCAACAACTTGGAAAGAAGAACCAAAGCCTACCATCAAATTATGCACACAACAAATAACCAATGGTCAAAGAAACATTTTAAAACAAGTCATGCATCTCTTAGGGACAAACATGGGTCTCTCTTCAAAAGAAAAATTTTCTGGAGAAATATGGGCACGTACACCGATCTAAACCAAAGACAAAGAAGAATATTCACATAAATGCAACAATGAAAATGCAAAACTAAAAAGAAAAACCATACCTCTAAAGCTTCAAAAATTAACTCTAACTTCGGTAAAAGTTTCCCCTCGGTCTGCATACTACCATACCCCCCGTAAGGAGGGATACCAAACTGCCCGGCGTAGTAGGACGAGAATCCTCCTTGGGAAAATGAGTTAATCATCCCTGGAGGAAACCCGTATGCGCGAGAATGTGTCGGGCGTGCCCTGGGTCTCAGGAGGGGTGTACCATTTGGGATGGTCATATGAAGAGTCAGGCACCCCCTGCCTGTAGTGGTAGTCATAGATTGGGTACATACCCCGCTGCTGTTCGAAATTTCGTTCAACAGCTTGGTAGTCCCGTTCCGCAGACTCGTACCGCATCTGGTTAACACCTACGTGTAGGCGGTTCATGGACTCTAAAAGGTCCGCGGTCGAGGGGTGGGGTGGTATTGGGGCGGTCTCAACTGCCGACCTACGTGCAGGCCGAACTGGCGCGTCCGTAGAGGATGCGTCCGTGTAGGGACACAAATAGCTTGCCAGGTTTGCTGCTAGCGAGGGTAATGGTCTAGGAAGAGTGAACTTGCGGCTGTCATTTATCCTCCACCAAATCTGCCCATGTACTTCACCGAGCCACTTCGATCTAGCGAGGTGGTCCTTGGTGATAAGGCTGTCGTGATATGAGTCTGGAGGGTCCAATCCTAGGTTAAAACAGGCCGCGATGTGGGACACGAGGCCCCCGATAGTGATATCATGCTTGCTGTCGATATTCACATCCTGGGTGTAGTATGCGAATGCCCTTTTGAGGCAATACACGTAGTTCATCCGAGACATGTTATCGGGCCTCAGCAGGGAGCCTAGGATCTCAAGATCCTTGCTGTTAGATTTTTCAGTTGTGGCTCTGGCGTTAATGGTGTAGGACAAAAATCTAACAAAACTCCTAATGGCGGGGTGGTGTATTAGTGTCGCTTTTAAATTTTGCATATTTTCAGTTCTTTGGCTCGTTAGGGCACTCCCAAAACGAGCTAACGTGATAGTCTACGGGAGCTCCAGTGCTCCCATCATTCACCACCCCAAACATTTGGCCCAGTCTTTCATTAGTTAAATTTTTTTCTTGGTTCCTAATTCGAAACAACAGTCTTCCCTGTCCTCCATGTGTCCTTTTATACCTTAATGAGCTAAGGAATTCTAAGGTTAAAGCATAACATGTTTCATATTTCATCTCAAAAAAACCATTTAACCCTAGGGAATTAAATATGTATTTCATTTGGTCATAAATTCCCAGCTCATATAATGTATCATGACAGATAAAACGAGTACTCTTTACCTTTCGCAATTTAAGTCTTGCGAACTTTTCTTTTTGGTACTTGTCCCTAAAAACAATTCCAGGGAAGTCGGGGTCCTCAGGGATCACCTGTTGTCTCAAGGAGCCACTAGTTGTTGTTTTCCTCTTTTCTCCTTGTCTCCTTGAAGCCATTTTTAAATCTGGAGAAAGAAAGTTAAACAAACAACCACAAACAAGAATTTTCAAGCACAAAAACTTATTTACAAGCACAAAATTAGAATTTTATTCCTAAAAACAAAATCTAGAACCTAAATTATGAAAACTAGATCTAAAATTAAAAGAAATTGAAATGGAAAAGAAAAATAAAATAAATAGATTAAAAAAAAAAAAACCTTCGATGAATGTAGGGGATGGAGAAGATGAAGCTTGAAAGAAATGGTTGAGCAAGACCTTGAACCTTGGTCTTTAATGGAGGATTGAGGGTATGAAGATGGAGAATAGGGTTAGAGAGAGATAGGGTTTTCGTGGGTTGGGGATAAGAAATGAATGGAGTGGAATGATTTAAAAAAAAACCGTGCTTAAAACAGAAAAAAAAAAAATCATCAGGACTGAACCAGTCGACTCGACTGGTGGAAGTCGACCGGTCGACTGGTTCACAAAATTCCACTTTTTTCATTTTTTTCGTTTTTTTCTTACATTTACCCTAATCTACGGAGTCGACTCGACTCCCTATGGTCGATGGGTCGACTCCGTGAGTTGCCCATTTTATTGCAAATTTTTTTTTCTTTTTCTTAATTTCCAATTTTGTGCGTGCTTGAAAATCTAGGCTCGGGTTTCCAACAATTGAAGCTAAAGATGCGGGATTCTATCCTAAAATGCATGCGGAATTAAAAATGCAATGAAAATAAATAAAATAAGAAATAAAAAACATCGGGTTGCCTCCCAAGAGCGCTCTTTTAACGTCACTAGCTTGACGCCCTTTGGTTTGAAACTTCACGGGCTTTCACGCCCCACTTCCAACAATCTTACTTCACTAACAACCTCATTGACACTGTCAACTCTCTCAAAGTAATGCTTTACTCGTTGCACATTCACCAAGAATTCACCTCTTTTCGATCTCAACCTTATCGCACCAAAAGGAGTCACCTCCGAAACTTCAAATGGTCCTGACCACCTGGACACCAGCTTTCCAGGAAATAATTTCGCCCTTGAATTGAACAACAAGACCTTCTCTCCAACTTTGAAGTCGCGGTTGAGGATTCTTTGATTATGCCATTTCTTAGTTCTTTCCTTGTAAATCTTAGAACTCTGAAAGACATCCAATCTTAACTCCTCGAGCTCCCGGAGCTGAGCAAGCCTCTTCCCTTTGATCGCTTCGAGATCCATGTTTAACTTTGTTAAGGCCCACCAGGCCTTGTGCTCAAGCTCTACCGGTAGGTGGCACAATTTTCCATAAACTAGGCGGAATGGAGTGGTCCTGATCGGGGTCTTATAAGATGTTCGGTAGGCCCATAACATCATCTAGCTTCAAAGCCCAATCTTTCCTATTTGGGCCTACCACCTTCTGTAAAATTCCCTTGATCTCCCGGTTTGCCACTTCAACTTGCCCTTGTGTCTGGGGGTGGTAAGGAGCTCCTACTTTCTGGTTCACACCATACTTCCTTAGAAGATTATTGAGCTGATCCTTAGCAAAATGCGACCCCCCATCACTTATCACGATCTTTGGCACACCAAACCTCGGAAAAATCACCTTTTTGATCATCTTCATGACAACCTTGTGATCATTGGTGGGAGAAGGGAGAGCTTCGACCCACTTCGAAACGTAGTCTATTGCCACAAGTATGTACACATTTCCCATCGAACAAACAAACGGCCCCATAAAGTCTATACCCCACTCATCGAAGATTTCACACTCCAAAATTTTGTTTTAAGGCATCTCATGCCTTCTTCCTATGTCTCCCGTCCTTTGGCACGAACCACAAGACTTGACAAAAGTATTCACGTCTTTATGGAGAGTAGGCCAAAAGAAACCGGCCTCGTGAACCTTAGCGACGGTCTTCATAACCCCGGCATGTCCTCCACATGGAAGAGAATGGCAATTAGCAATCACACTAGCAATCTCATCTTCCGGAATGCATCTCCTGTAAACCCCATCTGAACATAGCCTAAACAACAAAGGATCATCCCAATAATAGTACTTTGCTTCCTCGTAAAAGATCCTTCTTTCACTCGAACTCCTACCTTCGGGAACAATACCGCAAGCGAGGTAGTTGGCTATATCGGCAAACCATGGGGCACTCTTAATCTCAGCTGCATAGAGGGTTTCTTCTCTTAAGGAGTCATCGATCGGGCCAGAGTCACCATGATGACACTCCAATGGGAGGCAGGATAGATGATCGGCTACAAGATTTTCTTTTCCACTCTTATCCCGTACCTCGTAGTCAAACTCTTGGAGTAACAACACCCATCGAATCAATCTCGGTTTGGCATCCCTCTTAGAGGTGAGATACTTCAATGCTGCATGATCGGTATAGACTATGGCCTTTGAACACATCAAGTATGGCCGAAACTTCTCAAACGCAAAAACTACTGCGAGCATTTCCTTCTCAGTTGTTGTGTAATTCCGTTGCGCGGAATCAAGTGTCTTGCTGATGTAGTAAATCACCTACACAAAAGTCACTAGAGTCGCACATTAGCTCAAAAGGCAGGCTCCAATCTGGAGCCTGCACAACAGGTGCCGAAATAAGAGACTTTTTCAATTCATCAAATGATTTCAAACAACGTTCATCGAAATTAAACTCCACATCTTTCTGTAAAAGCTCAATCAAAGGTTTTGCAATCTTGGAGAAATTTTCGATGAAACGCCGGTAGAATCCCGCATGTCCTAAAAAGGCTCTTACTCCTCTTACGTTAGTAGGAGGAGGTAAGTGTTTTATAACATCAACTTTGGCGGGATCTACCTCAATTCCTTTAGATGAAATTTTATGACCCAAGACAATGCCTTCTTGGACCATAAAATGACATTTTTCCCAATTCAAAACAAGGTTTACCTCTTGACACCTTTTCATAACTTTTTCAAGATTTTGCAGGCATGTGTCAAAAGATAAACCACCAATACTAAAATCATCCATGAATACTTCCATACAATCCTCAAGCATATCAGAGAAAATGGCCATCATACACCTTTGGAACGTGGAGGGTGCATTACACAACCCAAAAGGCATACGCCTATAAGCAAACGTTCCAAACGGGCATGTGAATGTTGTTTTCTCTTGGTCTTTCGGGTGAATTGGAATTTGGAAAAATCCGGAGTAACCATCAAGAAAACAAAAATATGAATGTGAGGTCAATCTCTCTAACATCTGATCAATAAAGGGGAGGGAAAATGATCCTTCCTAGTGGCTTTATTCAGTTTTCGGTAATCAATACATACCCTCCAGCTTGTGGTGGTGCGGGAGGGTATCATCTCGCCACTTTCTCCTTGAATAATGGTCATTCCACCCTTCTTTGGCACAGCATGAATAGGGCTGACCCATCTACTATCAGAAATCGAGTAAATGATGCCTGCCTTGAGTAGCTTCAGAATCTCGTTTTTTACTACTTCTTTCATGTTTGGATTTAACCTCCTTTGAGGTTCGATAGAGGTGAAATAATCATTATTCAAGTGGATTCTATGCATACCTAGGAAAGGACTAATTCCCTTTATATCATCTATTGAATACCCTATGACCCCTTTGTATTTTTTTAACAAAACAAGCAATTTTTCAAGCAAGGGGTCATCGAGGGCATCATTCACAATCACAGGACAATCATGCTCAACATCTAAATATGCATACTTAAGACCAGGGGGAAGGAGTTTTAATGATACCTTGGGAGGAGGCATTGTACACTCCTCCTTTGCAGATTCCACTTCCTCGGCTCCAAATATGCCTTCCAATATATCATCTTCTCCACAAGTTTGAGCTTCATCAAGTTCTTTCTCAAAAAAGATCGCTTCTTCAGACATGCTTTCATTTTCATCACATAAGACCTCCTCAAGGGGGTCCTTGACATCGATCCTCTTGGCAAAACAGGCTACTTCACTGTCAATCACCTCCATACGACAAGCTTGCTCCATCAATGGCATCTTGGTGGTCTTTGAGAACTGAAAGACCAATTTCTCCTTTGCTACCTCCACCGTGATGGTGTCATCTTTGCAGTTGATAAGAGCATTGAGGGTTTTTAGAGTTGTCGTCCCAAGTATAAGAGGTGTGTAGGGATCCTCTTCCATTTCCATCACAACAAAATCACATGGCACCACCAAATGCTCAACTTGTATCGGAATATCTTCAAACTCACCATAAGGTACCTTAATGCTGCGATCTGCAAGTTGGATTGTTTTCCGAGAGGGTTGAAGATCAAACACAAGCCTTTTAGCAATGGACAAAGGCATAAGACTGATAGAAGCACCAAGATCCGCAAGAGCCCCATTTGCCTCGAGATGGCCCAACTTTACTGGTAGATTGAACGGCCCTGGATCTCTTTCCTTCTTTGGCAAATTACCCTGAACAATCTTGCTAACTTGGTGGGGCAAGTTGATGACTTCCTCCTCTAACTTCCTTTTGTTTGAGATGAGGTCTTTGAGACACTTTGCATATTTGGGCATCTGCTCCATTGCTTCAAGAAATGGTATCTTCATTTCCATTTGGCTCAGCTTTTCAATGAATGTTTTGAAATGCACATCGAGCTGTTTTTCTACCCTCCGGTATGGAAATGGAACTGGTGGCACATACACTCTTTCGGGTTTTCTCAATAACCCTTCTTCTTTCTCTTGTGTTTTCTTTTTCTCTCTTTTTTCAATTTTTTCATTTTTCTCCTCAATCTTTTCTTTCTCACCATCAATCTCATTTTTTTCACTCTCATTTTCTTTTTCACTTACTTTCTCACCTTCCTCTTGACTAACATACTCATCTTCCCTTGGCATCTCAGGTTCCTTGTATGATGTCCCGGACCTCAAATGAATCGCCTTCGCGGTGTGCGGAGGTGCTTAGTTGATCGGGTTAGGTTGGGGATTTCCTGGAAATAAGGGTTGTGGAGGAGGGTTGGCTAGCTGGGCTAGTTGATTATCCACCACCCTGAGATGAGCTTGAATTTCTGATATCTGCTGGTTAAGGGTTTGATTGCTTTGGGTTATACCTTGCAACTGGGACATGATTTGATTTTGGAAATCCATACCCCAAGCGGGAGCTTGTTCCTTTGGGAATGGAACATAACCCCCCTTAGGCCCTTGGTTGAAATTAGATGGACCCTGGTTTCTAGCCTTCGGATGCTTATAAGGCTCATTGTTGTACCCCTGGTTGTTCCACCTTCCTTGATTCGAACCTTGATGGTAACCACGCCCCCCTTGGGAATTGGAGGCTTGGTTTTGATTTCCATAACTCAAGGCTGCAACATGTTCCGAATTGGACCATACGCAATAATATGTATCATGATTTGTTCCCCCACAAATATCATAGGTGAAGTTGGGAGTCTGGACATCCGATACTTTCGAAGGTTTGTCAACACCCAATTGAGCTAACTTCTTATCCAACAATGCTTCAAGTTTGCTTTCTAGAGACTCTGAGTTCTTCACTTCATACATCCCCTTGGATCTAGTCCTTCCTTGATTGCCCCATGATGAATTCTTGACTACCTCTTCAATTTGTGCTCTCACTTGATTTTGAGGGATTTTGCACAATTGCCCTCCAACACTAGAGTTTAGCAATGCCTTGGTCTGTGGTAGAAGGCCATCATAGAAGAAGGTATTGAGGTGGTTTTCCCCGTATTCATGGTGCGGACAAGCCCTCAACATTCTCTTGAAACGATTCCATGCCTCGGCTAGAGTTTCACCATCATCTTGAGTAAACCCGACAATTTTCTTTCTCCAATCTTGGGTTCTTACAGATGGGTAGAATCTCTCTAAAAAGGCTTTCTTCACCTCCCCCCATGTAGTCAAAGAATTGGGCTCAAGACATTTATACCAATCTTTCGCATCTCCTGCAAGACTAGATCGAAAAAGATGCATCTTCACATAATCTGGGCTATCGGTACACACTGGCATGAGGTCACATAGCTCGGTGAATTTTTCTAAATGCTTAAGTGGCCACTCATTTTTCATTCCCGAAAATACCTCCGCTCTAACGGTTCTTGTGTTTTGAGGATGGATTTGGTAATTGGTATTGGTGGTAGGAAGTCTAATCCCCCCTTGTGGTTCATAATTCCCGGGTGTACCAAATTGCCCAAAAAGAGCTTGGTTTTCCATGTGGTGCTCCCTTCTAGTATCAAGGTTAGATGGTGATGGTGGTGGGGAGTAAGGAGGGGTACTAGGATTACCCTCCTCAATGATGTTAGGTTGGCGGGTGGCTTGACGAAGATGACGAAGATACCGGTCAATCTCCGGAATGAAAGGTTCAACTTCTTGGTTCCTCCTACGGCTTATGCTCATGCAACCACCACTAGAAAGAGATTGTTAGCACTGACTATGACAAACTAAAATACAAGTATTCACAATATTCACAATATTTAACAATTGCCATGAAAACTAAATTCGACACACATCTCCCCGGCAACGGCGCCAAATTGATAGAGCGCGGAACCGTAGGTCTTGATCGTTTAACTAAGTCCGGTCTACACAATTAATTTTTATCCTCATTAAATAACCCTAATGACTAGCATTAGTGGTAAGTAAGGGGTCGGTCCACAGGGAAACGCTTTTGTGACAAAAAGATTCTAAATGACAAGAAGGTTTATGATTTTTGAGTTTTTATAGTGACAACAAATTTCAATTTCAAGTTTAAACAATAGATAAAAAGACTAGAGTTTGGGGATTTTAGCTTCTTAGTTTACTAAAGGGATGTGTTGAAAATATGTTTTTAACCATTGTATGATAAGAAAGATCTTTCTAATTTAGTTCCACAACTTCTGGGCATAGGAACTATATAGTTACTAATATGGTTTAGGAGATTCGGCTTCTGGGCGTATAACTCGACCATACTACTAACTTTCTAATACATGTTCGTGACCTCCAATTTATGTTAAACAAGAAAGACTCACACAAGATGGGCATGGTTCATCATCCTAAGGACGGGCTAGGCCTCAAAGGAATCCTAATAAAGTTAGCTTCTGGGCTACTCATTACTAGCATGAATTCATACTTCGCAAGCATTCAAACATTCAAGCAACATAAATTGTCCATGGATGGAGATCGAAATGGGCTTTCGATTCCTTACCATGGAACTCACATATTCTTTCATATACATATTTATGATCAACCCATTACCCCATAAGCAAAATAATTAGCTAACTACACCCCCAAACTCTAGAAGAAAAACTACTCACTCATGTTGGTAATTAACATAAACATATAAAATACCATATCATTCATAATGTAACAATAACAAAGAAGAAAATTAAGTTAAAGAGACTTACTACCCTCAACTATGAAGGGGGATGATAATCACAAGTAATGATCTAGAGCTTTCAATATTCAATCCACAAAATACTTCATACCAAGTACTAACTCAACCCAAAAATTCTGGAAAATACTTTGATTAAATACCAAAGGAAAGTTACTACAACTACTAGTGTTTAGCTACAAAGTTACAACTCAAATGCTTGATTCTTAGAATTAAAGTACCAAAGGAAAGTGTTTTAATGGAGAACTACTACAAGTTTCTGGAATGGATGAACACTTAAACTTACAAATACACTAATAGACTTAGAAAGAAGAGAGAATGGAGCAAGGTTCAGCTTATGGGCTGAAGTGGTGTGTGTCTTTCCTTTAGAAAATTGGAGTATAAATAGCCAAATGTATGAGCTTCCCACTTGCATTCATCATCATTGCCAAGGTAGTCAAACAAGCAACCCTCTTCATCATGAGGAGCAGATGCACAGGAGAGGGAAGACTGAAACACGCAAGGGGAAGGATTGGAGGAAGCTTGAGGCAAAAAGTTCACGGACAAAAAAAAAACAAACTGTAGCTGTCAGGCCTGAACCAGTCGAGCCGACTCCTCCCAGTCGACCGGTCGACTGGTTCAGTGCTGGGCAAGTTTTTGACTTAGAAAATTTTCTACGTGTTGGATCTTTGAATTTTGCACAGCTACGGGGTTGACCCCAGTCGACCATGCTCGACTCCTTCTTGAATTTTCACCAAGATTTGTCGCTTTTAATCCGAAGGCTCGGGTTTTGATTCCCGAGGTCCATTAAGCGCCCGATCACCTTAAAACCTCCTTGAAAGTGGCTAAAAACTCTTGAAATCAATCAAAGCACTACACCACAAGCGTAAACCATGGAATTTGATCATGAAAGGCCTAAGTTAAGTAAGATATGCACAATAATGAATTAAAATCAATTAAAATCGGTGCAAAACACGCGTGATAAGCGCGTGTATCAAATACCTAGTCAGTCCAATCCCAAGTGCATTGTGGATCTTAGCTTGAAGGAACTTCACTAGGGTTTGTTTTTGTTGTGAGGCCTGAACTAATTCTCTTGTCTCACAAGATTAAATGAAAACCAATACAAAGATGATTGAATGCAATAAGTGTTGTTCGTTCTCAATAAGTTCGATATAGATTTCAGTCAATGTCGATACCTTGAGAATGGTTAATAAGAGATCATCTATATCTCATCATTTAGCTATGAATCCAAAGCTCCTAACTGTACCACAAAATGTCCCCTTTGGCGTTGGGATTTTATCGTTATCAATTTCAATGTGTGTTTTCCTTGGCTTTTCCATGAAGAGTTAGCTACAATCTAATACATGGCAACTCTTTTTTAGCTATGCAGTGGAGCATTATATACAAAAAATATTTTTTTCTCCGTTTGGGGAATCCTCTGCGTATTCTCAGCAACAATACTTCTCTTTCAACTCATTAAAGTCAATAAGGTATTGTAGCAACATTGTTCCTCTACGACTTTTATTTAATGCTCTATACTTATTCCTTTGTGAGATTTATGATTTTTGCACCAAAATTATCTTTTGATGAAATTTCTGACATTCTCAACATGCATGTTTTATTCGGTCATGCTGTACTAGTTCTCTTAGATGTGTTTCATTATGAGGAAAACCACGTTCTTGATTTTTTCTGATGTAATCATCAATTTTTTTTGTTGAAACTGATTTCAAAGCATGGAAATGTGATGGTTAGAAATATAAAGTTGATTTCCTATTAAAAATACCTTGATTTTGTTAGTATAGAAATATAAAGTTGATTTTCTGATAGATAGATTTCAAAGCATGCAAATATAATACGATCGAAGAGAAAGTAATAGAAGTCTATGTGACCCTAATTTGATTCACTAACTCTAGACTACATCAATAATCATCTCCTCATTCTACTAATTCACCATTCCAATAGCACAATAAAATTGTATTGAATTTCTGAACCACCAAATATAACAAATACAATGCAAACACATCTACAATTGTATATTAGGGCACACAACTTTCCAATAACATATGACTAAAAAACATGCTCTAGTAAAATTTTAAAAATCTTTAAAAATGCAACTGAAGTTGAAAGCTCCATCAACAAGGAAATGCGAGTCGAACAAACAAGGTGCCATAAATTAGTTGTTGTCGTCTCAACTTATATCATCATAATTTAAATTTTTTCTAACCACTAGTATGTCAAAGTTGATAATTTATATAAGGTGTCATCATCATCATCATACCCAGTATATCCCACTTATAGAAAGCTATAATCAGAGTCTGTAAAGGGAAGAACGACGACAACTCATATCCATAGAGAAGAGCGCGATCAAAGAGTCTCCCGGCTCGCGAAAAATCTTCAGGAGAGAGACCTCGTTCAAATCCAATGAACCCTTGTAAATATCCAATGAACCCTTGTAAATATATATAAGGTTTATAAGACCATAATACAATCAACGTTTCTTTGTCAAGTACAATTGCGGTCCATAACAACATTTTATTCTACAACAATGTGAAACAATCCAAATACCAATCGGGACATAAATGATTAGTGGGGCATTATTTTGGACAAGTTGGAGAAGCATAAGAAAATTTGAAGGGTAAAGACTTAGCTGCCATTGCTGATTCTATCCATCTTGATTCTTGAATCTTTCTTCTCCCTTCCTGTTTTCCACATTTAATCAGCAATATTCCAATTTGAATACCCAAATAGAACTAGGGTTCTTCTTCCCCTTTCTCTTCCAACAATTAATCTTCTCCCGGCACGTCTTTCATACTTCACGAACTCCATAACCAAATCGTAATTTCTTCTTTATTTTCTAGAATCTTCTACTACATCTTTCCTTCTTCTTCTCTAATTAATTTTTGACTTTTTCTTTGATTTTTTTTCATCAGATAGTATTCATGGCAAAATCTTCAAGTGGCAACAAAAATGATATCCGAATCGTTGTTGCTGGTGACCATGGTACTGGTAAATCAAGCTTGATTCTTACCGCTGTTTCCGAAAATTTTCCGACCAATGTTTCGCCGGTTTTGCCGCCTTCTCGTCTTCCTGATGATATGTTTCCTGATCGTGTTTCTATCACTATCATCGATACTTCATCTAGGTATACCAAACCCTTCTTTTTCATGCATTTGCTGTTTTTATTTTTAATTTTTTAAGCTAGTAAGCTGTTGTTTTGTATGGTTCTGATTTAGAACATTATTTTGAAGGTTTATTAGTTTGGGGTTTAATGTAGTTTTAATTGATTGGGTTTTTATGAGGAGTTTTGGTGTTGGTTTTTATCAGTGTTGAACAGAGGAATAAAGTCGGGGAGGAGATGAAGCGTGCTGATGTTGTTGTGCTCACTTATGCGTGTGATCGTCCCGAGACTCTTGATCGTTTGAGTACTTATTGGCTTCCTGAGCTTCGTCGATTACAGGTGCTGCCGCCTTCACCTTTTAAGTTTTATGTGATGAGTTTCTTGTCATGCTATGTTTATTTTTTGGTATACCTCTTGTTTTTAATAGTTGGAACACCTTTTGTTTTCAGCTATTTAATGTATTTTTAATAGTTTCTTGTTACTCATGCTTAGAAAATATTATAAAAAATTAAATATTTAAAAATATGCATCGATACAAATCAAACAAGATGCAACTTAATTATGTTTTTTTACACGCATTATTACTTGACTAATTGTGGCTACTATAAGATGTATTGCTTAATAACTAGTTAGTGGCTACTAAACAAGTATTGCAACTATTAAAATCGAAGGTAGTATTAGAGACGTATATGAAGTTGCTCACTAAATTAGAAGTATGAAGTTTCTTCGACAAATTTTTTTACTTAATTGGTTGTATTAGGTGACAACATTCATGATCATAAACGACCCTTTAAGAATTAGATAAATAAATTGTCATAAGCACTACAATAATATCGATACATTCCACATATTAGAATGCTATTATGTGGTTTTGAAAGCTTTCACCGGAGTTGGGACAATTTTAAGTTCTGTATGAATGGCCACCGCTGGATTAATTGATAATGTGATACATGAGTTATAATGTTATATACATGTGTTTATATATAAATGGTGTCAGCTTCAACTTGACTTCAATTTTTATTTGAGGAGTAAATATGCATGATCAGGTTAGAGTCCCTGTTATAGTTGTGGGTTGCAAGTTAGATTTGAGGGATGAGGACCAGCAAAGCAGTTTGGAGCAGGTGATGTATCCAATCATGCAAAATTTTCGTGAGATTGAGACTTGTATAGAATGTTCTGCATCTAGACATATACAGGTAAATTAACTTTGCCATTACCTTTTGAGTTTTGTGTTTGTCAATCTCATTTCCACTAGTCAGCTGTCTATGTGCGATACTTTTGATATCTATCACTGAAAAATTCAGTAAAAGTCAGAGTCAATATCTTTATCATAATAGACACCTGCCAGAAAGAGTCTTAAGCCTGCCCGAACAAAGAAGCTTCCTTCCGATTTATACATTTCATTTCAAAACTAAAAACATTTCTCTTGCAATCTCACCGTGTGTGGAAATTTTTCTATGAATTTTAAATCTTTCGTTGACTTCGTACTTGAAAGTCTCTAATTGCCTTGATTTGTCATTTGTCTTGACATTTTGTATCTTGGTGGAGAATGTTGAATGTTTAATTTGATTACTTGTTATTTTTTTGGGTTGGTAGAGAGACAATTTTTGTATTGGACTTTTATGAGTATGACTTGTTGCAGATTCCAGAGGTATTTTATTATGCCCAAAAAGCTGTACTTCACCCCACAGCACCATTGTTTGATCAAGAGACTCAGACATTGAGACCACAATGCGTCAGGGCGTTGAAACGCATATTTATATTGTGTGACCATGACAAGGATGGTGCGCTAAGTGATGCAGAGTTGAATGATTTCCAGGTTTGTGTATAGAATTGTAATAACTCTATGGTTATCATAATATTGTAACTTGTTGCTTTCAGAATATTGAATTTTGCTAGCTGCAGGTTCTTTTGATGATGTCCAGTATGATTTCTGACTACTGTATGACCATATATGTTATCTGTAAACAGGTTAAGTGCTTTAATGCTCCTCTCCAACCATCAGAAATAACAGGTGTTAAGAGGGTCGTGGAAGAAAAATTGCCTGAAGGAGTGAATGGTCGTGGTCTCACTTTGAGAGGATTTTTATTTCTTCATGCCCTTTTCATAGAAAAAGGGAGGTTAGAGACGACATGGACTGTCTTGCGTAAGTTTGGATATAATAATGAAATCAGGCTTGATGAAGATTTCCTTCCACCTTCATTTAAACAAGCCCCGGACCAGGTCAACTCACTTTCTTCTTTTTTGTATTGGCTAAAGCTGCAGAACCATACAGTTGCTTCCCACTCCTTGTATAGACATGTCACTTTACTGTCATCATAGTTGCATCTTGACAATTTGCTTGTATTATTGGCTTGCTGCCATGTGTGTGTTTAAATTGACCTAATCACGGAAGAATGGAGTGATGAAGAAGGCAAGATTTTATTGAGAATAGTAAAACTCTATTCAAGAATTATGTAGATGCAGAAGATTGAAAGCATAAAGACATACGACTAAAGAGAAATGAACTCCCAAATTTTGACATCTACGTTTGCTTTGATTCTTCTATTTAAGACACAAGCATTTTATTCTTTTATGAGATTCCTTTAACTTCATGTTCATGCCTTTTAATCTGAAGTGATTTATCTTTATTTCCCACTATAAAAAAAAATCCCCAACCGCCTTTTGTAAACTTTTACTACTAACTACAATATAAAGTTATTTCCAGTGCAGCCCTCTTAGCTAATTCATAGCAGCGTCAGGGTAGTAACTCACATTATTAGCAGATTTACATTGAATGTTATACTTTTGAGATATGCTGATTGAAATGGAAACCTCATTAGCAAAGTTATGTTGAAGGTGTGTTTTTCAAGCTATCTAGGCTGGACTAGGACCATCATAAACATATTTATGTTATATGGTATGCTATTTGAGCTGTGTACGCTGAAATGGGAATCTCATTAATTCATTTGAGAACACTACCTGTTGCTTTGCGTGAAAGCAACACGAGATATTTGGAATTTTTTATGGTAACCAAGTTAAGTCTAGATTGGTCATGCCTTTTTGTTTTATGTGCTTTAGTGCTTATGTCAAAATAATAATAATCTCAAATAAGAAAATTTAGGGCTCCATTTTCAGAAAACTTTTGTAAGGAAGTATCTAGATTTAATTTCTTCCTAATCTTGGACCATAGTATCTTGTTCATTGTAGAGTTTATATTTTGTTCCTTGGTTAGTATGGTTTAAAGTTTAACCACATTTTTGCTGTTTGATACCATGAATTTTTTAGTTTTTATATAAATGCTATGATGGAAGTAATTGCAGAGTTTATATTATTTAGGGTGTGGAGCTGACACTTGATGCTGTAGAATTCTTGAGAGGAATCTTCAGTATGTATGACAATGATAATGTAAGTTCGTCTATTTCTTCTGTTGTAATGGATTTACATGTCTGTACAATCATGCAATGGTAGTGTTTCTTGTCTATGTATTGTGATCCTTGAAGCGGTTTGATAGCAAGTGATTTAGTGTTGTTCTGCTACATAATTCTGCCTATACATCGAATCCTAAGTTTGTATAGCAGTTTCCGTCTCTTACTATCCATCGTATCTATCCTTTACTAGCTGTTTTCCTTAAATATGTTGCTCTTTGATCTGCATGTTTTATTAGTTGGGTTGAGTTGTATTTTTTACAATTGCTTATATGGATTAATACGTTTCATGGTAGGATGGTGCTATACGCCCTGCCGATTTGGATGATCTTTTTTCTACAGCACCAGATTGGTATGGCCTTGTTTCCTAATTTTTTGTTTGGTTGTGTCTTATTTGTATTACTAACACCCTTAACTTCAAAAAATGCGCTTCGCTTTGCGGCTTGTGCGCCTTAAGCTCAAGCTTGGCTGAAAATGCCTCGGTTAGGTGCGCCTTGGGCGCTTTGATGCGCTTCACGTGTTGCTCCCTGTGCGCCTTCGTGTTTCAGGGTAATTAACTTATGCTTGTTTGTTTGAAAAGAAATGAAACTGAAAATTCAAGTTTACTTGAATATGATGTTGAAAAGTTGTTGCTTCTTCATATTTTATTATAATAGTTATGCGCTAAAGTGGTGTTACCGCAAGGATGATGAATGTTTTCAAGCTTGTTGATACTAAAATATGATATCATTTTGTTTGAAGCATCATATATGTTTTAAAATTGATTTTTAAGCTTCCGCGAAAAAGTGCGCCTTACATACAAAAAGTTTCACCTATTTGCGCATGGGCTCTAAGGACCTTTTGAGCCTCGATGCACCTCGAGCTTTATAAAGCTAAGGTATACATGTTTCTTGTTTTTCTGATGTAGTCCTTGGAGCAAAGGTCCCTACTTGAGAGCTGCACCAACAAATGCATTGGGAGGTTTCACGATGGATGGATTTTTATCCAAGGTATGTCTTCTTGAGTATTTTATGACGTATTGTTGAAATTTATTTCTGGCATTAATGATTCATTGTTAAGATCGTAAGTTTCGCAAAATCATTATGCCTGCCTTTTCATTGAGGCTATATAGTCCATTTTCTTTCAGTATTTGATAGAATAAAAATGAGATTCTTTTTGTTTTTGGCGACTGGTCTCAACTTAGTTGCAATGATTGATTATCTGATGCTATTTTCTATTCATTAACTTCATGTTTCTAGTGGTAATATATCCCCTCTGGTTGTATAAACTTTTTCTAGGGTTGCCCTTGCACGAGAAAAGTGTAAGCATGATATTTGTGCTCCCCCATTTCTCCTTTTAGCTACCATGGGAAAATGTTATGATTTTTCAACCATTCTATTGCAAAACCATGTTAACACAATATGATGTAGTAGTATTTGCAATTTTCTTTTTTGTTTACTACCATTTATAGGGTCTATTAGACCAAAGTAGTTGTAGAAGTAGCTACGGTTGTAGTTGTTAGTTGTACGAATAGGTGTTATTATGTTATGGTCCATTGCAAGGTATGGGACTTGTCCCACATCGATTGTAAAATGCAATTGATGTGGGGTTCATAGGCAAACGAGCTCTCTCACCTAATAGGCTAGTCGTTTGGGTGAGTTGTCTAGTTTGTCCTATAACAATGGTATCAGAATCGGACTCGGAGTGGGTGGCCTGCAGAGTGGGTGGCTTGCGGAGTGGGTGGCGTAGAAGAGCCAGTGGTGACCCAACGGTGACCGCGACTCAATGCAATTGTGACCTAACGAGGACGTTGTCCTTATGGGGGGTCAATTGTTATGGTCTATTGCAAGGTATGGGACTTGTCCCACATCAGTTTCAGAATGCAATTAGTGTTGGGTTTATAGGAAAATGAGCTCTCTCACCTAATAGGCTAGTCTTTTGGGTGAGCTCTTGTTTGTCCTACAACAAGGGTGGCCGGCACGGTGGGTGGCTTACGGATTGGCTGGCCCAGATTAGCCAGTCGTGACCCAACGTAACCGCGACCCAATGCAGCCGTGACCTAACGAGGACGTTGGCCATATGAGGGGTCGATTGTTATGGTCCATTGCATGGTATGAGATTCGTCCCACATCAGTTGTAAAATGAAATTATTGTGGGCCGTGACCTAATAGGCTAGTCTTTCGGGTGAGCTATCCTGTTTGTCCTATACCATATTAGTGAACTCGTAGATAGTGGTTAGTTGTCAAAATTGATATTTGAAGTAGTCTGTGAGTCTAGGGATAATCATGGAGCGGGTCCAGCTTGGCCCAGACTTAGACTCATTTATTTTTAATGGATCCAAACCTGGATCCGGACCCTAAGGGTCCAAAATTTTAAGACCCAAACCTGGACCCTTCAGATCTGATGGCTCTAGGGTCCTTAATGGATCTAGGAATGTTTATATGACCATTAGTGAAATTCCAAACAATTAAGTGTTTTTTGTCTAAAAATCTCAAGCAAAAGCATTGCATTATAAACATTATATGACAATCAACTTTCAAATATTCAATTTCTAGGTATGTTATATATGACAATAAGCAATAACAACCAAGCACAACTGTATGAAGTCTTGAGCCACAAAATCTATTCCCTATAATCATGCAAACAAGCATAGCTATATGGAGACAAGTTTTATACACTCATAATAAGTACTTAAGTGAAACAAAATAAACTTAAATAAAAGAAACTTAAGCCATGGTATTCTCATGCTTGAATTCCTCCAAAAAGTCTTGTGAGGAAGAACTGAAGAAGACGAACATGGGAGGCGAGACTGACATGACTGTGATGAAGAATCGAAGAAGCAAAACTACGCAAGAATGAAAAGGTCAAAATTTTTAGGGTTTGGGTTTTGGGAATGAGTGGGAACAAGGATCACTAGCAGTCTACTATGTGACCTAGGGTAGCAAGTGCTACCTATCAAATCTGAGAAAAAAAACTAGTTTTGGTAACTACCATTGATAACCTATGTTAATTGCTTAAGGTTGAAGATGTTTTGCTCCACATCAGCTAATTGCGGCATTTTTTTCCTTTCCTTTGCTAAGTGGTCTTTCTTGTTATTCAACCCATATTTTATGTAGTGGTGGCCGGGTGGGTGATTATAGTTGGGTTTCCGGCCATACCCTGTCCCAAATTAATTGTGAGAAGATATTTCTTCGTAATAATCTCATTTACTTTTGAGATATATTCACTTACCACTCTTAATATTTTATTTTTTTATAATTTGTATGTATATGTTAAAACTTAAAGCATATTAAAGTGAGATATTATATCATTCGTCTCAATGTAGGGATTTTAAAAAATATATATTAATTATAATTTTTAATTTTGCACAATTAAAAATAGGAAAATTTACTTTTAAAAATCCGACCTTTTGCCTCCGTTTTCTTTTATAGTACATACCTCCCTAATTTACCTGAACAATTGGTTAATTTCGAATTTAAAAAAAAAAAGAGAATAGGAAAATTTACTTTTAAAAATCTGACCTTTTGCTTGTTCTCTTTTAAAAATCCCACCTTTTGCTTGTTCTCTTTTAAAAATTCGACCTTTTGTTCTCTTTTAAAAATGATGAATTTTCAAATTTATCCGGTCACCGGTAAAAATGTTCTATAAAAGAAAACGGAGGCAAAATGTTCTATAAAAGAAAACGGAGGCAAAAGGTCGGATTTTTAAAAAATAATTGAAAGGTGAGATTTTTAAAAGAGAACAAGCAAAAGGTCGGATTTTTAAAAGTAAATTTTCCTAAACAATATTAAGAATGAAAATCTTGTCTCAGAAAGTGTAAAAAAGAAAATGAGACTACTAGAAAAAATATGATGCAATATTATAACTATTATTTTTGTAAGCATAGATTGTTAAAAGACATTAATTACCTTGCTTAACCAATTTATTTAAGATGATTTTCAAAATATTCGTTTTCATTAAAAAAAAATTAGAGTCAACGATTACTTTACTCTTTAACCTTGTTGCACTCTTTCATGCTTTTGGTCAGTTCTTTGATAAATTAATTTTTTTTATCAGCTCTTTTAGGCCTGAATTATTCCAAACTCAATACAATAAATAAATTAAGGTATTTCATAGTAATTTAATGAGAGAATTATAAATTGAAAATTGAATTTTATTTGTCAAAACATTTCAAAGTTCCTTATCAATTTGAATAATGACGAGCAAATCTTAGATGCAATTAAAAGGCTCAAAAATGGAAAGTTTGCTGATAGTAATTGTACTAAATTATAGTTTGTCTATTTTTTGATTTTCTCTAAACTTATACAAATTAGATTTTTTTTTATCGTGAATGTCACTATTTTGTATATTAGTGCTACCTATGTTTTCCAATCCTGAATCCACCACTGACAAGGATGGGGACGACGTGATTGTAAGAGAGAGAAATGAGACGTTTGTAGGGTCCGAGGGTCAAGGTCCGAGGGTCAGGATTTGGACCCAGACCCGTTATTTAATATTTAGATCTAAATCCGACTCGGATCCAATGGGTCAAAAATAAGACCCAGAGCCTTAAAAAAGTGGCGGGTTTGGGGTAGGTCCATTAGGGTCCTGGACCCATGACCATCTCTAGTGTGACTATTAAAATGTGTTTTTAAAAGCATTTGTAATATAATCTAGTTTTATTAGCTTTTGCAAAACATAACCGTAAAAGATATAAACTGCTACGAAACATCATGTCAAAATAATGTATTGACTAAAGTAAAGCCACTAAGAGCTAGCCTAGAAGCTACCAAACAAGCCCGAACTTAGCTTTATCGATTATGATGCCTGGTTGCATATGTGTTCTATGTTATCTGCAGTGGGCTCTTATGACCCTTCTGGAGCCAGCTAAGAGTGTGGAGTATTTGAAGTATATAATGTATAATCGAGATGCTGCTTCGGCTATTCGTTTGACTAGAAGGCGACGTACAGATCGCAAGAAGCGGCAATCAGAGAGAAATGTTTACCAATGTTTTGTCTTTGGACCAAAAAAGGCCGGTAAATCAGCATTGTTGGATGCATTTTTGGGAAGGTTTGTCTTGTTATCTATGATTGCATGTGCATTATATTAATATTATTTTAATATCGTAGGATTTGTTATTGTTAGCTCTTCAACTGGACCACATATGATGTTATATTTTTTCTATTTTGTTTGTAGCTAAATTTACACCTAAAAAGCTGCGGTAATTTTGTAGAAATGCTACTAGTAATAAAGTCTGGAAGAATTATCTGTTCATTAATTCTAGGAAAAATTATCCTACAATAATCCAACCTTTCACTGATTTTCCTACAATAATCCCAACTTTTAATTAACCATTAATAATCTCAACTTTAGAAGGTGTTTGCTGGTAGTGCACCCTTCTAACCTTTAACCTGTTAAACAGGTTATTTTGTCCAAAAAAATTAGAAGTAAATCAGAAAACAAAAACTAAAAAACAAACACCCATTCCCTCCGCTCCCACCACCAGTTCACCACCAATGGCCCCCACCTCACTAGCACGCGACAACAAGCCAACAACATCCCTCCCTCCTACATTGTCAATAACCCACTTAACTCTTTTTGTTTATATTTTTTATTACACTCTTCATCTTTACATGGGATGACAATTGGGAATTCGAAATGAAATTGAACACTTAAGAATTTGATTAAATACTTGTCTCATGGTGTTTGAGATTAGTTATTTCAAAAGGAAGTTAGTTGAATGGTGTAGGGTGATGGGCTTGGTGGCTTTGGTGATTGTTGTAGTGGGGTGATAGACATAGGGATTGAAGGTTTGGGTGGCTGTGGAGGTTATGTCGGGTGGGAGGGTGGAGATGAGGTGGCTGTTAGTGTGTCATTTGGGCTGTTGGTTGGAGGGGGAGAGGGATGTGAGTGTAAATGCGTAGGGAAGGGGAAAGGATGAGGCCATGAGTGTGGTTTTAGAATTTTTTTTATTTTGCCTTTTTTTTATTTTATGTTTTTCATTTATTTTTCTTTTTTCCTTTGTCAATAATTAACCTAAAGAACCGTTACCATTGGATGAATAATATTTTTGGATAAGTGACTTAATAGTTGGGATTATTTAGGGTTAATCAATAGTTGAGATTATTGTAGGGAAACCAATAAAAGGTTGGATTATTGCAGACAATTTTTCCTTAATTCTATGTATGACTTAAACAATTGGAAATATGAATGTGTTTTAGCATTCTCCTAGTTAACTCATTTTCCAAATGCAGGCGCTTCTCTGAAAAGTATGGTGCAAATGTTGAAGAACGATATGCTGTTAATGTCGTAGAACGGCCCAAGGTTAGTCGTCCCTTTTAACTTTGATTGCAAGAGTTTACACTTGTTCGTATCATGCATATCCAATAACATGATTGCTTTTAACCGGCTTAGTTTTAAAAAGCACGCTGTTGTGTTGGCCAATTACAATAGAAGGGTTATTTTGTTTCTACTTGGTTCTTTCTGGCTATGATGTTTCTATGCTAATACATGCTAGTCAATTTTATGTTGTTGATATAGCTTCCCTCCTATGATAATGTTAATATCATCAATTAGTTTCCAGCTTGTGATTATTTTTGTTTTATACTTCTTGGTTAGGAAAAATAATTTTTAAAAGGGATCCCTTTGATGATACAAAACACTTTTTTAATCATGATATAAATATATTTTGGTTGAGTGAACAATGTTTACTGTGGTTTTGTTGGCTTGATGATGGTCTAATACTTCCCTTATATTGTTATATCTTCTAAATCTCGTGAGATCTCATCATTGGAGGAAGAATGGTTTCGGAATTTTTTTCATCAATATGGATAAACAATTGCAAATTAAGAAAGAAAAATCCCACCTTTCAACCGTATATATAAAACCTACTTTTGTACTCCCTCCTATTCACCCAAGTTGTCCCATTTGAGTTGGGCACGGATATTAAGAGTGGGATGGAGTCCACCAAAAAGGTGGTAGTGGGGTATTTTAATTGATTAAATTAATTGTAAAGGTGGTAGTTGGGTATTGGGAATTGGAAAAGTGGGGGTATTTAGGTAAAAAAAAAGATAGACAAAAAAGGAAATGAGACAACTTGAGTGAATTGCCCATAAAAGGAAATGGGACAACTTGGGTGAATAGGAGGGAGTATTATTTATTCCACTAAAGTACTCTTGGTTACGACGTACAACTTTCGGTCCACATGTCATGTCCGATTAGTCTACTTGGTTGAAATAATATGATTTTTTTAAAAAATAAAATGTCTATAAAGTTGAAGCAAAAAAAAGTGGAAATTTATAAGTAGATTTTCCCACCCCTATATGATTCTTTCTGCAAAACCTTATAGCAATGGTGCATGAAATTTTCTAATAATCTTTCATCATATTTAATGGCAAATTGGTTAATCGAGAAGAGATCATGAAGGGAGTAAGAAAGAGGATACCTGTGCATGATACTCGTCTTCGAGCCTTCTGATATTCCAACTTATTTTGCTCTTAATCAATACCCTTAATCGTTAATAATCTCTCAGTTTTCATCTGCTATTCTGCATGTTAAGTTTGCTTTTGTCTTATTCTCCCCTCTTATTCTTTATCGATTGAAGATAACTTGCAAATAAACATTTTTGGGTTCCTGACATAATTTGGTTTGAAATATTCCATAAATTGAATTCCCACTTTCTTGTTTTTCTTTCTTCTCCTTCAAATCATATTTTATGGGTTGCCAATATAGATTTCCAATAGTATTGATGATCCGGTAATTCCCACCCACAATCTTGACAAAAATTCCCTTTTAACCCAACTTCTACCAAATGTTATACTCACAAATTGCATCAATTAAGTTACCAAATGAAGTGAATGAAGTTTCATCTTTCAAACCAAATGCTTCTAATTTATTATTCATAAAATTAGTTTTTGAACATAATCAATGAGTAGGTATTTAGTGGTTGAAAATTAGTTTCATCTTTCAAACCAAATGCTTCTAATTGCATAAGTTGAATCAATTCCCGACATTTACCACTCAAAAAGTTTGCCCAAAACAGAATCATAGCTTGATCAAATAGTTGAAGGTTGTGCCTTTCAACCTTATGACAAGAGTTCGATTCTCGAACTCTACAAGAGGGGATTAGTATCTCCTTCCCCATGTGGGGGATTCTCAGCCATACTCTCGAAAAAAAAAAAAAAAAAAAACTTACCCAGGACATCAATCATGATATAAGTAATGCAAATGTGGGAATTTAACATACTAATGCAAATTTGGGATTTTAAAAGACTTAAGTCCTAAAGATGAAAATTTTTCTTTTTTGATTTTTCTAGAAATTTTAATACAAATATACTTAGATTTGCTTATGATTTTGTAAACAGAGTTTTTTGTGATCATTTTTAGTTTTGAATCTGATAATTAATGATTTAGGCTTTTGTTGTAAGTGGAAATAGCTTTTTGTTGTGAAGTCGTTGAACATGATTGAAGGGGTACTACTACCACTTACACTTTGCTTTTTTCTTTCGGAAAATTTATATTAATAATCCAACCTTTCACCCATCTGCTCTGAATAATCCCAATTTTGAATTATTTTTTAATAAACCAACCTTTGCCCTTAGTTTGTTGTCACCATACTAATAGGGTATGCTGATATCAAACTAAGGGTAAATTTTAAATTATTATAAAATACAAGGTTATCCTAATAGCAAACTAAGGGAAAAGGTTGAAGTATTAAAAAATAATTCAAAAGTGGGATTATTCATAGCGATGGGAACGGTTATTGTCAATATCATTTTTTCCTTTTTTTTTTTCATATTGAAGGCTTAAGTCTTTTGTTCAGGATGAATGTACTCAGGCATTGTCTACTTATGGCTTTTAGCTTTCAAGGATAGTAAGCCATGATGAATGTAAACTGTAAAGGGATAGCCGGCCATCTCCTATTTTTTCCATGGAGTATCACTTTCTGGATTATGTCATTGGCATAAGTTGAAAGGAAAGATGTAAATTGGCTGGTTTGCATAGAAAAAAGGAATCCTGCATCATTGAAATTTGTGGCCTGATTGGGTTGGTTCTTTGTGGTGCATAAGGCAGGCAGGAGTGTGTGATAGATCTTGAGAGGCAAAATCTTGCTTTGCTAGGCTTCAATGGACTTTTTTGAGGCTTTAATATTTCTCGAAGTATGTGCTTTACTTTGGGAATTATTAATCATGTTTGTAGTGTGTACAAAATCATGCATGATTGAGTAGCTTGTTTCTGCAGTGAGTTATTTTTGTTTTATTTCTGGTTGTATTTGTTATTAAGTTTCTTCTGTAGTCCCTACTCCCTTCAATGGGCAGTGAAATTTGACTTTGATGTTTGAGCAAATAGGAGCATGAATCTGTCTTTTTTAAGTTCATTTGATAGGTGTAGCACAAGGGAAGGTGGTTCTAGGTATTACGTTATCTCTTGCAGGGCTATTAATCACTGAAAGACACAAAGTCTTTTTTGGTTGATGCTTCTTAAAATACAATCATATTTTAGGAATTCTACAAAATAGTATTAAATATGGAAAAAATGTCTCTTTTCTTTGCAATTTATTTTTGTAACAATACAAAATAAAGGGTCAAAATAAGTATTAAATATTGTGTATATTAGTTCTGGTTATGATGCCTTTATTTTGGTGAAGGAGTTTTAATTTACTTGTTTAGGGCTTATATCAGATGCATCAAATTATTATTATTTTTTTTTCTAAAAAATTGAGAAAAAGAAAAAGAAAGAAACTATTACATGTTTTTGGACTATGATTATGTTTAAATTCCAGTCTTTTTTGGCAGGGAGTCAAGAAGTTTCTTATTTTGAGAGAGATACCTGAAGATAAAATTAAGAGCATACTTTCGGCGAAAGAATCTTTAGCTGCTTGTGACGTAGCAATTTTTGTATATGACAGGTGCGTGTACATTATTTTTATGAAGGAGCTTGTTGCTTTATAATCTTGGATCCATTTTGCGTCTGACAAAATGTAGTCATGTTCTGATGCAATGTGCATCAAACTGGTTATTTTTTGTGGAATTCTTTTTCTTTATGAATTAGATTGTCATGCAACACATTCAAATTGTATATATGCACCCCATCTGATCAAAAACTTACTAAACTAAACAGTTTGAGTCAATATCCATTGCAATTCGATCGAAAAATTTTGGACTAAACAATTTGAGTCGAAATCTATCCCAAACTTTTCTCGTGTTCAATTCAGTTGTGTTTAACAAAATTCCATGAGCTCTTGACTCTTATTGTGGTTAGTTGAATCGAAAATATAACTTTAAACCCTTTTCTTTTCCTTGCTTAAGTTTATATAGTCCCATTTTATTCCTCAATTAATGACACTGGAGCTTATAAAAGAGAAAGTACAGGAAATTAAACATTTTACTCAACAGGGCTAACTTCCGTGTAGTAAATTAAATGGATAAAAGGGCCTTGTTGGGAAGGTTATATTACTTGACTGCTACTGTAGTTGATTGTTAATTTTTCAGGCAGGATTTGTCAAAGGAAGAATTAGTATAGAGATACATTATGTGGATATGTAAATTACATATTCATTTATTTGAATTTCATTTTGATGACCTTGTGTCGCGTGTGTCGGAAATACTTCAATTGGTTAAAGAGATTGATGTATTGCTTCACAACACATGGTGAGCATAAGACAGTTTCAGGATATGAGTACAAGGCCGATAGGGGAGGATCTTTTGCCTTACTTTGTTCGACAATCTAGGTTTGTGCTAGAACACTTATGTGAGGTGTGGAGCTTGTTGTATGCATATCGTGTATATCAGACTTAACTCATTATGTGGAAGTAGTAGGATTTGAGCAAGTTATGTTTAGCAATTGTGGCTATGAATTATGATATTCTTTCTATAGCTTATGTTCACCTCCTTCACCAGATTTACAAATCACTAATGCATAGTTAGTGATGAAAATTGTGGACCCTTCATGGATTGGTAGATTTTATTTATTATGTCAGTAACTAATTTTCCTAGCTGTTTTTTGGTGAGGGCTTTTCTTTCAATTTTCCATGACCAGAAGAATTTAGTGTACAAGTCAACTGTCTACTTTAAAGTTTAAACATACTTATTCTCCTTGATTTGATGAACTGATGATATTGTATTAGAGTACAAGATGTTTTTAGCGGTTAATAAAAGTCAAGTATTAAATTTCGTTAATTGTGGGACGTAAAAAATCAGTTTGCCCTAGCTTGTTGTATGTTTTTTTGTTATTGGTTACTGTTTTTTCGCAAGGAATTAAAAATGTGTGAAGAAATACCATTCTAGATCTTTTGGGTACAAGTATGGAATATAATCTTGCATCTTGATTGTCCTCTACAAAGAAGAGATGAATTGGCCGACTAGATTGTGGTAATCATTTTTATTTGTTTACTTGTGAGTAATGAGAGGCATTTTAATCACAGTTCTGACGAATTATCGTGGAAAAAGACTGCTGAATTGCTGGTAGAGGTTGCTGGCCATGGAGAAGATACTGGGTATGAGGTGCCTTCTCTTATTGTGGCCGCTAAAGATGATATGGATCCATATCCTATGGCTATCCATGATTCAACTCGGGTATTTGTCTTTCTGTTTCTTGCACATTAACTTCCTTGTTTTATGCTTTGTATCTATGTTGGTTGGGTGGTGTGGTAAGTGTATCAAGATTATTTGCTGTGATCTCGGCTAGTTTTTCTGTATTAGTGCTGTTATATTCACCTGTTTGCGTTTGCATTCTTTGCTTTGGAAATGTTGATGCGGGTAATTATGCCATAGAGTGAATGAATTTAAATCCGTAATTCAACCTTGTTTTCTGATGTATGTTATTATATCCGCTAGAGGTGAAGTAGTAGTACTTGGTACCAGTACGGGAATTAATTCAAATCATCATTCTAAAAAGTATTAGGGAAATTATTTAGGCTTCGTAAAAGTACAAGTTTATTTGGAGCCCGGAGTTACTGAAGTCAAATCAGTTTTGTGACGTACTGTGAGTTTGTCTTACCGTATGACCTGCTATTTTTGTAAAAGTTACCGCTAAGGATCAAAATCGAGATCCAATAATGTTATAACTTATAAGAACTCTCTGTTCCCTTAATTGTGATTACTTTGTCAATTATTATATCCAAATCTGCATAAAATTTGAAGTGGTGGAGAGAAACTCTCTGAAACTGAAAATGGACAGAAAAAACATGTGCTTTAGTAGGTATACTACCATTAGTTTTTGCAAGGAATCCCTGATGTTTTTGCAAAGAATGATTTTTAATAAAAAATCCGTACGGAGGTGTCTATCCAAATTTGATGGGCATATTGTATGCTGCGTTGACAAACTTGTAGCGAATCTGTCTCAATGTCTTCTACTAATGAGGGTAGGGGTATTAGAAAATCTACATCTTTTCATATTGAACATTTTGGAAAAGCAGGATTGTGTTATGCTAGTTCTCTTTATAACTAAAGAAAGAATCAATATAAATTTTTTCCTTCAGGTTAGCCAAGATATGGGTATTGATGCCCCAGTGCCTATCAGTGCCAAGTTGGGGGACTTCAACAAGATATTCTGTAGAATTGTGAGTTCAGCAGAGCGTCCTCATTTGAGCATTCCTGAGACTGAAGTTGGACGAAGCAGAAAGCAATACCATCGTATCGTCAAAAGCTCTGTTACTTTTGTTTCAGGTAGTTTCAAATCCATAAAGCTTGCATCGTTATATTGTTATTTCTGCATTGACAAGGACTTTTTCTGAAGTTTGCGATTTTCCTTATGGTTTGTTAGACTTTCAAATCCATAGGAGAATCATTAAAAAAGCTTGACATAATTGTTTGACATCTTACGTACCGCTGAGAAAAGACATTGTGCAGTCTCTTTAGTATCTCAAACTGAGGCATCATAATATTTCTGGAGTTTGCGATTTTCTTTGTGGTTTGTTAGACTTAATTTTCTTATAATTTTTTTAATCGGCCTTGTGAAACCAATGGCTAAAGCATGAGCAGACACCTGCTTATTTCATTGCACAAATGCATTTCTCTAATTCTGGTGCTTTATTTTGACAGTTGGAGCAGTTGTCGGCCTTGCCGGGTTGGCAGCTTACCGTATTTATGCAGCAAGGAAGAATTCCAATTAAGAGAAGTTCATTTCCTCCCTGCCATATTTGTTCCTGGTATGGGTACCTGCCTTGTGTCGTTCATTTGGAGACGCGCACACCGAAGTTTAGGCTTTCAGGTTTGTATCTTAAATGCAAGGTTATATGGTAGTGTATAGTGGTTTTATTAGTGGTTCTGTGCACAGTATGTGCAATAAAATTTTTGCCAAATATTAGTTTTACATTGTTAAGCAGCAATGATTTAAGTTGACAATATTTCTAATGTTTGATTGCTATTTATCTTTCCGATATTACTTGGTCTAATGGTAAGCTTTGTATCATGCAAGTCTCATACCCTACTATGTAGCCCAATTTTTTTTCTCAAGGACGGATTTAGAACAAAATTAAATGTAGATAATATTTTTTTAAAAAATGTGCTTAATGTATCTGGGTCAATACTTTCACATAATAAAGCTCTTATATTAATTTAATTAGCACATAATTAGCATTTGTAGGTATATGATTTTATATATTACTCCCTCCTATTCAAAGTTATTGTCCACTTTAGGTTGGACACGGATTTTAAGAAAATGGTAGTTGGAGTATTTTAAGTGATTATATTAATTGTAAAGTTGGTAGTTGGGGTATTTAAGTGATTATAATAATTGAAAAGGTGGTAGGTGGGGTATTTTAAATAATATAAGTTGGGGTAGTTGGGAATATTTAGGTAAAAAATCTTTGCCAAAAATAGAAAGTGGATAATTAGAGTGACTTGACTAAATAAGGAAAGTGGACAATAATTTTGAATATGAGGGAGTATAAACTGAATGTTGTGAGTTGATAACATTAACGGGCCAAGAATCCGCCCTAAAACTTTTTAATCTGAAGTCATGATTATAGATGTCTTATAGTTGGTAGTTTTAGCATGCTCAAGCTGTTAAGCGTGCTGTTTTAAAAAGGTTTGATTGCATCTTGTTGACTAATCCCATCCAATAATAATTAATTATTGGACATTAGTGGGGTGGTCTAATCAACTTTAAAGTAGGAAAGGTAGTCAAATCTTTTTCTCTTTGTTCAGATGCACGTTATATTAATTTGTACCTTTTTTCATGTCAAGGGGTAATTGTTTGTTTACAAATGTCTACTATTTAATGAAGCTGTTATTAATTTGTAATTGGAGTATATAAAACAAATAAATGAATGAAAGAAAAATGTCCATGTGATAAAAAGAGCAAAATAAATTTGTGAATGATAATAAAAGAAAATATAACAAAAAAAAAATAATTATAGCAAAACTAAAAGAAACCAAATGACAGTTGAATTGCAAGTAACATCATTAGAACTTTTGACCCTTAATTCACTGATCACAAGGTTTCAGCATAAAAAGCATAAAAATTCATTAAATCAAGTATATTTTATTTATATGAAGTTATAGATGATCTTTGCTGCTATGAGTTCATTCGAAATGTCTTTGTCATCAATTATAACTAACAAAAGTGGAGTTGTATACAATCGATCCCTTTAAACTTCGCTCTAAATGATAGTCACTTAATAAGATTGATATAGTAAAAAGTTGTAAAGGTAACAAAAACGTTTTTTCCATAGTGTCATTGCGTCACTTAATTTACTAATTTTGGCCTTACATCAATATTAATGATCATATGTTTCATTTTTACGATATACCTTAGCCTTCAAATTCAAGTGTGTAGAAAATATATATAAACGTTTGTTTATCAGTGGAAATTAAGATCATTATCTCTTAATATCCTCTTTTGTAATTGGCATATCCCTTATTGGGGACATTACATGAGTAAATATGGTGTAGTAGCTAGTTATAAGGCTCCACAAGTATACCCAACAAATTTAGGATTACATTTAGACTCATTCTTCTTGAGCCAGCTACCTCTGAGACTACAGGCTTGAGTCGCTCGCTCGATTTGGCAGTTCCTTCTCTCGCTTCCAGAACCAGAACGAGAACCAGAGCCAGCAATATTTGTCCTGTTCAACTCTAGACAGTATTGATCGAACGTCTGGACTGTGACATGAAGCCTGTAGCTGAGGCTGCATAAAAGCTTTAACTCTAACTTGTTCATTTCTGCTATGCTTACGCCCCCTACTTTGGCAAAATGTGCGTTGTTGTAACCCCTGTATTATGTGCTAACATTATATTCTTACCATGCCACAATAGTGTTAATAGACCACTCTAATAAATGTACATTATTGAAAATTGCAACTGCAAATTTGGCGATGTTGGGTATTTTTTCTTTCTTTTCTTTCTTTATTAGTATTTGCAGCAAATTCTATATTTGTTCTCTTTTTGTATAGTTATTATCAGATCTCATCTATCCCTTAAATTGCTATTAGTAGTTATTGTAAAGTCAAATGTCACTTTTAATAGCAAAATAGGATAGTAAATCGGGCTTTTAACATTTAAATGCTATTCAAGATGGTCTTATAAGGCCCTTTCATTTTCCTACCAATGCACAACTAGGAGACATTTTCACCAAGACCTTAGGTTAGGCCTAAGATAGTTTATGTTTCTTCTTTGTGAATTGGACATTTGTGATCTCTATACTCCAATTTAAGAGGGTGTTAAGGTATTTAATGTACGACAAATTTTCCCATAATCTTGAAATGATTTAATATGAGTTGATCCAAAAGCTAAAAGTGTTGGTTGTCTTCAGTTTTACTTATTTGTCTATAAACTTACAGCAATTTAATGTTTTGGTCCACATCATATTACCTTTGGCACATGAATGAAAGGTGAGGAAAATTAATCTAAATAGACCTAAAATTTGTTGGGTTACTAGGGTAATTTGCATTTTGATAATTTCATAAATATGATTATTGTTATCCATAATTCTTACTAAAATTGAAAGATGATTTGAACTATATATTTTTTACATAGTAATTGAGAATAATTTGAAGACTATGAGATATAAGTGTAAAATAGATGTTGTCTATGGATAAAGCATAACTAGATTAGCGTCTACATAGAGGATGAAAAATGTAAACATTGACACAATTTTTATTTTTCTTGATGTATATTTTTTCAGAAATTGAGAAAAATGAAGTTATAATATTTTAAATAGAATACATTTGGGATGAAATTAAACACTTGTTGTTAGAGGTGCACATGGTCCAATTGGGTCTAGTATGACACTAAGATTAGATTAGACCAAAAACTACGATATGAAGATTTTTCATACTAAATTAGACCTTTTAAGTTTCAAATCAAACTAAACCAAACTATTTTACGATGGTTTGGTTTGGTCTGATATATGATTTATTGGTTTTTAAAATTTTCAAACTATATTTGTTTTTCCAAATATTTAGCACCTACAATCATCAAATATAAAAATTTATAATTAATTGATTGCATGAACGTAATTCAAGTATATTTTATCATATAAAAACCTAAATCTTGAAAGTCTGGGTACCAACCTATTTTAAACAATAAAAAATAAAAATTTTAGATCAAAATATGATTTTTGATTTGGTTTAAATAAAAAAATTAAAATTAATATATTTAGATTGTAAAAAAACCAAATCAAATACTAGAATTAACATTTAACTAATTTTAATATGCAATTAAGATCAAATTTTGTTCAACCGTAGATGTACTAAAATTGCAGTTAAAAAGTTCTATTAGGTACCCTCCCATATCATTTACCCCCTTATAATTCATTCATCCACCTTTACCCCACTCACTTTTGAGAACCTTTATCAATGCTCTTAATTGGGATTTGTTTTTCTTGACGTGGTACACCTAGTATTGATCAAAGGGGATGCAATGTACCCTATCCATGAAAATGTGATGTACAATACATGAGTTTTTTAAAATTTTACGTCATATAATTAAACACGAATCACAGAAAAATAAATTCTACCTCTACTCAGGAAATAATATAGTAGATGAAAATTACCATCAGCCGGTCTCCTGAGAGACCGAGATACATCTCTCAGGCCCAATTCATAAATTTTAATGTTTACTTAGTGTATTCTTAATGTCTACTTATATTATTTTTAATGCCTACTTACTATATATATACAGTATACTTAATGCCCACAAAAAAATACTTAAAATCTCTACTTACAAGATTCTTAATGTTTACCGAGAAACTTAGCCTACTAGCATACTTACCATATCTTTAATGCATACTTATAATATCTTTGATACCTACTTACAATATACTTAATGCCCATCGAGTAATTACTTAAGTACTTACGGTATCCTAAATGTCTACTTACAATATTATTAATGCCTACAGAAAAATTTAATCTATTTACTTTTTTACCAACCCAATTAGAATTAGTCTCTAAAAATGATCGCCTCTTACAAGAATTTGTGAATTAGCATTAGTTTTAAAAATGAGATGGTCAAATACTCAAATAATTATACTGTAAGAAAATTTTGGCTTTTCTCTCGATGCCAAATTGCCAACATTTATTTCTATGTATTTTGCATATTTTATATATATATATATATATATATATATATATATATATATACAACACATAAATATTAAAGTTGATTATCTTTATCACGTTCTACGAGTCAGAAGTGTAAATACAACACATACCATTAATATAGATATCTTAAACTTGATTGTGTGATCTTTTATTATGTTGACTTTTGATATATATTAATTAATAGTGGGACTCAACTTAAAGCTATCTTATAATCAGATATGTAACGATAAATTAGCTTATTATGAATGAATTCAACGCAAAATAAGAGTAGAAATTGTACTTACACATCTTCAATAAACTTGGTAGCCACAAGAACGGAAGCAATGAGGAGACGATGAGCATTGAGAGAAGTAAGATAACAATTAGTAGCTTCAATAAACCTATCCAAGTATATATAAGCTACAACAAAACAACAAGAACTGCATTTGGAATACTTGTATATACGCTCCAAGTATTGTGGAATGTCCATCGTAGGAGCTCTCGAACCATGAAATATTGTCACCCCATCTTTACTTCTCCATTTCTTTAACAATTTCTCATTCTTTTGAATGCTTTTTTCAAGAATTGAGCCTATGATTGACACTACTTTTGGGGGTTTTTCTGATGCATCATATAATCCTAGACTTGTGTAAAGTTCTAAATTTTTTGTTTTGGGGTTGGGATTTTCCATAAAAGGGAGTAAAATTAATAATGGTAATAAGGGTTATTTGTTATTTGATTCTTGGAGTGATTTTAAGGGATGATTGTTTGGGTAAAGTAGGTAAGGCATAGATTTGGTTCAAATATTGAAATGCCAATATCCTTATCTATCTTTTTTTTTTTCTTTTTTTTGTAACTTTATGCTTTTTGGTTTGGAAGTTAATAATGGAAAATAGTGAAAATATGAATAAATTTGATGCTTTCCTTAAAGATATAAAGGGAATATGATGGGTATAATGACAAATGATTATTCCTCCTTGTATTGGACTTATTTTTGGTCATGATAGACCAACTCTATTTTATGATTTTGGCTTTTTTCTTTGGAATAATAAATTTGAAAATTGAGAAGGCTCAAAAAGTTTAAGGCATATAGTCATTTTTTCATGTATGAGAAATGAATGCACCATTTTTGGTAGAGCCGTAGAGGTGAATTAATATGGTGGATTTGGTGCAAATTGGTATTTAAATGAAGGTGAGATGATGTTGGGGATGATGATGG
Source organism: Amaranthus cruentus (assembly GCA_019425755.1). NCBI lineage: Eukaryota > Viridiplantae > Streptophyta > Magnoliopsida > Caryophyllales > Amaranthaceae > Amaranthus > Amaranthus cruentus. The sequence continues at coordinate 14,855,822 of CM033456.1, forward strand.
TTTGCTATTATGGATGAGAAAACCTTTTGTCATTAAAATGCTCTTCTACAAGAAATTGTGTAAATTGCATAGTAGATACCAAAAAAGAAAACTGTTATCAGATAGGTTTAATTATGTCAAAGTTATTCTTTTAGAAAATAATTTTTTTTTCAAACGGGTCCAAAGTTGTTTAAAACATCGACTTCACTAACACTATATTTGTTGTCTTAGACAATGACATTACTTAAGTATGAACTCGTAATGTTGAACAACAACTGTTACCGAAAATTAACAGAAAATTAATTTTCAAATTATTTAACCTTCATCAAACTTATTTCTAAAATAAATTTCAAGAAAAAAATTAATTTAGAAAGGTTTCCTCAATTTAGAAGTGTACATGGTCCAGTTTGGTCTGGTTTGAAATCAGACTAGACTAGAAACTCCGATTTGATAATTTTTCAGGCCAATCAAGACCATTTAACACACCAGACCGGATTGAACTAGACCGTTTTATAATGATCTGGTCAACAACTTTTTGCTTTTCAATCTTTTTTCTAAGATAATATAATTATTTATGTAAATATTTTGCAACTTCATTTAAATTTACGTAAGTTATGATTACCAATTAAATTCATAATTACGTAAAACTTAAAACAAATATTTCAACCTATCCATCATACATTCTGTATTCATCATTTTTTATTCAAAAACACAAATTCTTGTGAGAGACGGTCTCTTTGAGAGACCAACTCTAATTGGATCGGCCCATAAAGAAAAATATAAAGTAAAAGTATAGGTATTAAACTCTAATGGACTGGGCCTGAAAGACGCCTCTCAAAGATACGGTCTCTCAGGAGACTTGCTGATTCAAATATGCAACAGCAAGTCAGTAATTGCCAACGGTATGAATGGGCTATTTTGTTCCACTGAGATGCATTGCGTTGGGCTTATCGGCCCATGGTCCCTTGCTCTCATTTACCTCAAAACTTGTACAAATTCTTCTACACAAATTTTTACTTGCGACCGTCTTTTGTAAAGACGGCTCTCAAAAGCCCTGTCCAATTCTAAATATATATTGTTACAACTCTAAATATAGATTTGGGCTGGACTTTTGAGAGTCGTCTTTACAAAAGACGGTCTCTCAAGACAGCACCTGATTCTTGTATGAGATCCAAAACTCAATTTATCCGTTTGCAATATAATCATCATCATCATCATCATACCCAGTGTATCCCGAACATAGATAAATCTATGTTTAGGGTCTGGGGAGGGAAGATAGACGGCGTCTCATACCCATAAGGGGAGGGCGGTCGAGAGAGTCCCCCCGGCTCAAGAACGGCCTTCAAGAGAGGAACCTGCAAAAAAACCGAAATCCTGCATCTTACATCTTACACCCATGTTAGCCAAACATAGAAATCAATTAACCGACAACAAAGTAATTGACATACACAACAGAAATAAAACGTACAGGTAACTAAAACGGTAAAGAGAGGTGGTAAGGAGCGATAGCGAAAGGCAAAGACCAACAACAAACAAGTCTAGAAATCTCGGACGTGAATAAGGCGCCGCCAATTGGCCCTATCCCTGGTTAGGTCCTTAGAGAGATGAAGTTCGTGCAGGTCATATTTAATCTGCTCCTCCCATGTCCTTTTTGGTCTTCCTGGCTTCTTTTGCCCTCCACTATGATGCACTCGATCCTTCTTACCGGAGCGTCATGGGTGCTTCTCTGCACATGCCCAAACCACCTCAACCTATTCTCTCGCATCTTAGCAGATAGAGGTGCAACCCCTAACTTATCCCTAAACTCCTGATTTCTTATCTTGTCCATCAGTCTTTCCACTCATCCATCTCAGCATTCGCATCTCTGTAACATCCATCCTCTGTTCGAAAACCTTTTTTACCGGCCAACATTCTGTCCCGTACAACATAGCCGGCCTAATAGCAACGCGATAAAATTTACCCTTTAGTCTACTAGGGAATTTTTATCACAAAGCACCCCAGTCGCTGCTCTCCACTTAAGCCATCCTACCTGTATACGGTTTGAGACGTCCCCATCGATCTCCCCATTACTCTGGATAACTGAACCCAGATATTTGAACTTGGACGTACACGCAACAACTTCTCCCCCGATGGTCACCTCTGATTCCCCCAACAAAACTTTCCCACTGAAGTCACATCTCAAGTATTCTGTCTTCGAGCGGCTTATTCGCATCCCCTTGCCCTCCAAGGCTTCCCTCCACTCTTTCAATTTACTGTTAGCCTCTTCCTTAGTTTCTGCGGCCAACACAATGTCGTCGGCGAAGAGCATACATCATGGTACGGTCTCCCACATGGATTTTGAGATTTCATCCATAGTGACCGTAAAAATGAAAGGACTAAGTGCTGATCCTTGATGAAGTCCCACTCTAATACTGAAACACTAGTGGAAAAAATGTCATTGGCTGCGGTTTTTTGATCAGTATAGGCTGCGGTTTTAGCTCGCAGCACTTGTGATAGCAGTAGATGAGAAAATGCTATAGGCTGCTGTTTTTTGAGAACCGCAGCCTATAGTCCACTTTTTATTTAAAAAAAAAAGTGGACTATAGGCTGCGGTTCTCTAAAAAACCGCAGCCTATAGGTTTATTTTTTTTATTTTTTTTCGTTTTTTACGCCATTTTATGTTATGCAGTTCAATTAGATAAAAATGTTATGTGGAACTTTTCTTCTTCTTCAACTTTTCAATTAGAATTGTTCTTTTTCTGGACAAACAACAAGTACAAAGAAACACCATAATTATGCCTCAAGCATCAAACAAATTGTATATACATCTAAACAAATAGACACAAAAGCGGTAAAATTAATTTCAAATATACAAGTATACATTGTTTTAATCAATAGAATATATACATTGTTTCAAAAAAATACATCTTCTTCAACTTTTCTCTAATTGAACTGTATCAGCATAACAACACCAAAGTAGACCTGAAGAAAACGAAAACGAATGGGCGTTTATACTTGAGAATCAAATACAAAAATAAAAGAATTTGGATCTATGAAAGAAGAAAGAAGAGGCGTTTATAAGAAAGAAGAAAAAAAAACAAGAACCTGTTGAGAAGCTCCAAGACCGGTTCCTTCCTTCTAAATTGAAGGTTCGTGTATGGAGGATGAATAACCAGAAAGAAACCGCACAGATCTATGAAAGAAACCAAAAATTTAACCCAGAAAGATTCGAATGGGCACTTAATTAAGGTTCGTGTATCGAGAAGAAAGAAACCTGAAAGAAACCAAAAATTTAAGCCAAAAATTGCACAGATCTATGAAAGCCAAAAATTTAAAAACCCAGAAAAATAAACTAAATTAATTAAAATTGATGCTATTTAAGGTTTGTGTATGGAGGATGAATAAGGAGGATTTTTTTTTTGAGTTAAAGAAATCGAGAAGAAATCGAGAAGAAAGGAAGATTTTTTTTTTGAGTTAAGGAGGATGAATGTAGATCAGTTAAAGAAAATAAGGAGGAAGAAAATAAGAAAGAGAGGCGGAAGTAAGGTAGATAGGGTTTATTGCTTTCAATTTTTGGCTTTATATAAGGACAAGTATTATTGGCTTCGCTCATGTATGAAAACCGCAGCCTATACTAGTGTGTTTTTTTTTTTTTTTTTGGTTTTTGGCTGCGGTTTTTCAAAAAACCACAGCCTTTGTGCTATTTTTTTTTTGCATTTTTTTCTTCTATTAAATGCTGCGTTTATTAGGAACTGCAGCCAATAACCCGCAGCCAATAGCTTTTTTTCCACTAGTGAAAGTCTCTGTTAAACCCACCGGTGTCTGAATATTAGTCGAGACTCTGTCATACATGTCCTGTATAACCTCAATGTACCTTGATGAAATACCTCTATTCTTGAGGCTATCCCAAACTATGCTTCGCGGTATACTATCATGCGATTTCTCCTGGTCTATGAACACGAAATGCATGACTTGAAACTTTGGCTTCTTTCGCTCCCTTTGCAAATAAGTTTATTTTTATAGATTTAGCTTCAATTTAATTTTCACATACTCGTATGAATTTTTTTTTTGTAAAATAATTTTTTTATCACAATACTTACTTGAAACTAGTATTAATGAGGTGTACAGTTATTTTAAAAATGAAACTTTACCTAGTTTATGTTTATTGGTTTTTCACTCTTTGTTAGTCTCTCTTCAAATTGTTGCATAAGAGTATTATTATTTTATACTTTTTATATTTATTAATTAAATACTATGTATGCTCTCTTGTTTTATTAAAAAAGTTGATGTCGTTATTCTTATGATAAATCATATGTGCCTGGTCAGACATGTATGGTGCAAACTCAACGTAAATAAAAAGACATTGAAATTGATTGGTATTGCATATCTTAATTGAACATACAAAACGAAGTAACTAATTAAAAAATAAAAAAAAGAACTACCCAAGAAGCCAAAGTTTCAAGTCATGCATAATGACCATACACTTAAATATACTAGGTCATATACTAACATAGACCAACTTCATCCCTTAATCTCCTAACCATTAAAAGTTGTTATTAGCTAGCTAAACTAATTCTAAACTAGACATGCTAAAATGAAATTCATATCTCATCTAACATACATGGCTTTCTACAAACCTAGCCTATCATCAACTACTTCAATTTGTACTTCCTCCAAGAGAAAAACCATATTTCTTTCATTTTTCTTCCTCATTTTCTTTCTTCTCCTCTTTTTAGGCAATGTGTTCTTCTCAAACCCTAAGTTTGTTGATGTTAGGCATCTCCACATCCAAGCAAAATCATCTCAACCGCAGTCTTCGTTTCATCCAAACAAGATTAAACCATCGGAATGGTTTAAGGTCATTCTCGAGAATAAGTTAAGACCTCATCAAACCCTAAAAGTAGGTTTGGTCAATTTTAAGGACCCACCACATTCATACTTGAATTTTGGTGGGACCGTAGAAATTGTAAACATAAAGCTTGAATCAGTCTCATCTAACGTCACTTGGGAAGAATTTTTTCCAGAATGGTTAGATGAGACCCAACCTAAAGGCTCGTGCCCAGAGATTCCCATGCCAGAGCATGGGATATACTCTGGGCTCGATGTCGTGGTGGCAAAATTGCCATGCACAAAAGTAAAGGAGGAAATCAACATGAATGGGAATAGCTTATTAAAGAAGGGAATTAGAGATGTTCATAGGCTACAAATAAGTCTTGCAACGGCTCAATTGGTAGTTGAGAATGACATTAGTAGCAAAGAGAAGAAGAAAGTTTATGCTGTGTTTGATGGAAAATGTAATGAGCCCATGGTGGAATTATTTAGGTGTGATGATTTGCTATGGCATAAAGGGGATTATTGGGTGTATAAGCCTAATGTAAAGAAGTTGAAGGAGATGATTGGGATGCCGGTTGGAAGTTGTGCTCTTCATAATCCTTATGCTGGTACTTCAGGCAAGGTTTTGTTTTGTTTTTTTTTTGTTTGTAGTACCCTTAATCCGAGGGAGAAGGATAGCGGGCAAATCATATGTCTATGTCAGCTTATCTACCTATGTAAAACAATAACCTTTACGTTGAATTCAAATGCTTAGGATTTGATGAAACTTTTGGACCCGACCCTAAATTTTCTGGGTCTGATGGGTCTAGGGTTTAAAAAAAAAAGGCCTAAATGAGTTTTGTTTTAATTATTTATAGTTAAACCTTTTTACGGATTAAAAGTTTCATTAGTACTAAAAAGGGTCTTTGGGTTGCATATATGTATAAATTGTGTCTAAATAAATATAAAAATAGGTTTTTTATGAAGTTAAAATTAATTTTGGTTGTAAATAGGTTGGGTCTAGAATAAGACTAACAAGTTTGGGTCTCAAATAGAGGTGTTCAATGGGCCGGGTCGGGTCAAAATTTAGATGGGCCGGGGCGGGGCGGGTCATTTCAAATGTTAAACGGGCCGGGGCGGGTCAAGCCCATTTAAATCCGACCCTATTTGACCCTTTTTTTAAAATTTCATAAAATAATTTTTTTTATTATACTTTATGGCCCGTTGAGTCGACCCACTCATGTATATAATAATATCATTTAAAAATATTTTTAAAAAGTGCTAATTTTTTTACCGCAATTAATACTTATAATTATCCGACCCGACCCGACCCAACCCTTTACACCAAGGCCCGTTAATGACCCGCCCCATTATTGACCCGCCCCGCTAATGACCCATTAAAATGTGACCCGACCCTTGACCCGTTGGGTCGACCCGCCCCATTGAACACCTCTAGTCTTAAATGGGTTCAGAGAGAGGTTTGGTTCTTAAATGAGTCTAAAAAAAGAATTTGAATCGTCTTAAATGGATCTAGAAAGAATATGTGTTTAAAGACCCTATACTTAGACATATTTATTTTTTCTGCACATACATCTCTCCTAGAGTGACACTTATTGATTATAATAGAAACAATATCTATATTTATATTAACTTTTTTCTATAATATAAAAAACATTGTAACTCGTATATACGTAATTTCTCCATACACCCAAAACAAATTTCAATTAGAACTCATTTAGTTAATTATATTGCTCAGGAACTAGAGAGTTGCAAGCCAATGGAAATCAATTTCTACACGAGCTTCAAAATGTGCCAAGATCTACAAGCACGTACGCACCAAGAGAAGCCTATGTAACAATTATCCATTCATCCGAGGACTATGTATGTGGAGCTATAGCTTTAGCACAAAGTATTCTCCAAACTAATACCACCAAGGAACTAGTCCTTCTTGCGGATCATACCATATCTCATCACTCCATCTCAAGGCTCCGATTGGCCGGTTGGATAGTAAAACGGATTGAACGAATCGATAGCCCTAATCGCAACATGGATGCCTATAACAAGTGGAATTATAGCAAGTTACGAATTTGGGAATTAGTCGAGTATGACAAGCTCATTTACATCGATTCTGATTTTATAGTTCTTCGTAACATTGACTATTTCTTTAACTTACCTCAACTCTCCGCTGCACCAAATCATAAGTGGCTTTTTAACACGGGAATCATGGTCCTTGAGCCATCTAAGTGCTTTTTTGACGATCTTATGATCAAGCGTTTCAGTCTTAAGTCATACAACGGTGGAGATCAAGGATATCTGAATGAAGTTTTAACTTGGTGGCACAGACTAACGTTGAAAATAAACTTTATGAAGATATTTAGTGAAGGAAAAAGAGAGAGACTTGTTCCTAAGGATAGGTACACAATTCATTTCCTAGGGACAAAACCATGGTTATGTAATTCAAGTTATGATTGTAATTGGGATAGACTAGAGAATCATCGCTTTGCAAGTGAGGATGCTCATGCACATTGGTGGCAAGTTTATGATGCAATGCCAAGGAAGTTGAAAAGATATTGTGGGGCGACAAAGAAACAAGATAAAGGTGTGCACAATAGAAAACCGAGAGCTCGAGCATTTTATTGATGAATTTACAAACCGACCTGTGCAAGGGGCCGAATACAAGCTGACGCCAGCTCAAAATCAAAAATTAAAGTAATGCAAAGAGTTTGAAAGACAATCTTATTGATGGATTATCAAAGAGATTGAAAATGGAAACAAATTGATTGTTGTTTTGCTTCATAATTTCTACAAAATTGGCAAATTGATTTTATTTTTTGATAAAAAACCGCATGTTTCATGATAATTCATAAGCCCAAAATCGATTATAAATTAATTTGGAACGTTTTGATGAAGAATTTATTTGGCCAAGTATTATAACTAGGATTAGATCTCCTTATAAGACTATTAGTGGACAGTATGCTAAAATAAATATTATAACTTGCTCAGTAAACTAAACAATGAGACCCTCTCTTGAGAGACCGTCTATATTATAGACGTCTCTTAAGAGCCCAAGCCATATCTCCCTTTTAACTTACAAAACCACCAATCAGTTTTTTTTTAATTTATCAATTAGGCCAGCCCCAAAACTTGATACGTCTATTGTATAGACGGTCTCCAAGTAAGAATTTGTGTAGGACTAAAAGTCCTAATAAGACTACAAGTGGACAATGTATAGTTAGGGCTTAGTAGGTTCTAATCTAATTACTCTTATATTGAGGGTTAGGAAATTGATTGAGTGATGAAGAATCTATACCTCTAACTAAAACAAAATACGCTTACATCATCTAACTTAAAATTAATGACGTGTCACTTTATGAATTAAAATTTTCCCTCCAATAAAGGATGATGATGTCATCGTAATAGTTGATTAATCCTTATATGAATATATATATTATAATAATAAAAAATACATTGGAAATTAGTTTATATTATATAATCAATATATATAAATTCATTAATGAAATTGATTAATATAATCTACCTTTTAATAATCAAATTAATGTATTTAATTCACAAATGACAACAATAGGGATTTAACCTTTCATTAATTTTAAAATGTCATTTACAATCTTATACTGATCAATAAGATAATTGAGCTAATTACATGGATTTGTCTCAACATTGAGATAGTTTCATACAAGACAAGTTATTTTTAATTTTGTATTTTTATTATATTATTTAAATTGTTTCATTTGATTTAATAGTCTAATATATGTTCAAAATAATTTAGTAATTAAATATTAAAATTTATTTTAAACATTAACACACCAAAAAAATTGTTTTAAACATACTTTGTTATGCTTACTTAGTAAATATTAAAATATCAAAATAACATTATTTAACATCGTATAAAACTTATTAAATTGTATTTGTAAAATTAATATGAATCAAATATTATCTATAATATGCAATTATTAGTTCATTGAAAATAATGAATAATCAATAATTTACAATTTATTTACTTTATTTTTTAAATATTATAAAAAACAATAAAATGAAAAAAAAAAACTAGTAACTTTATTAAAATAAAAGATCGTTACAATTTATCTTTTTCGTACTAATTTATGCAATCACTTTAGTATACATAGACATATTAGAGGTATTAAGTGTGATAAGACTAGTAGAACATATAATACTTTGAAGTATGATCAATTCCTTTTGACTTATCGAGTCACATATTAAATGTAATTAATTTTAGAGAAATTTCACATCATTGAATTTTCATAAAATGCTAGTGATAGCAGTTTTTTTAAAAAAATTCCACATTGTAGCATTCAATTTATGCACTATCTAATTGCCGTAGCATTTTTTGTTAAGTTCTTGTTAAATTCTGTTTAATTTATCATTTTGTAAGTTTTTTCCATATGGTAGCATCTAGTTTTTGTTCTCAAATGTTTAATTCACCATTCTAATGTTTAATTCATTAACGCCCATAAATTTTCTAATAATGTTGTTTTCAATTAGATTGTATGAACTGGATGCTACTATGTGGAATTCTCTTAAAAAAGTGCTACCATTAGCATTTCATAAAAACTGAATTCTACCATGTGAAATTTGCCTTAATTTTATTACTATTCTAATCCATATTATTATCATACTACATGTGATCAGGATATTTAATGTTAGATAATTTATTATCTAAAATTTCCCTAATCTCACCTTATATATTACTACACAAAGTGGAGGACGAGGAGGAGAACTAAATATAAGCACGCATAATACATTTTTCTAGGGAAATACATTTTTATTTTAAAAAATTAAAGTTAACAACCTTAAAAAAAATATTAAAGAGCAAATTTGTTCCAGAACACTTAATTTATTACCGCTCGAGTTCATATGGGAGATATTTATTGATTTTACAGGCGGGTCAATTCCACAATGGGAGAAATGCATGTGTTTTAAGTATGTATCTAGCACCATACAATTCTATCCATCATTTGGCAAGGGCGAAACAAATAATTTTACGGTCATGTTTATTTTTATAAATTTCTAAAATTAAGGCCTTTATAATTGTCGAATCAAGAGCCAATTTTCATGACCTTGGTGATAGATTTGATCACTTGATTACTCAAGCCTTATTTTGCACGATTGAGAGTGAAGATGTAAAGGACATAAGCTATGGAGTGTTAAAGTTTAGTTCACTTGATGAAGAGATTGATGGTGATGCTTTGGGGTGCCTTAGTGAAGGCAAGACACCAAGGAAGAGAAGCTTTGAAGATGGCTCAAGTGGTCGATCATGATGAGCTCGATCAAGTCAAGCACGAGCAGCAAAATAGAAGCCCCTGATCACTCGCTCGGATGGTCGAGCAGAAGCTGCTCGGGCGAGCGGCATGCAGGACACGCGAACTGTGGTTTCTGTTTTGGCTCCGGTTTTTTGTGGGCTTTTAGCCATTTGTTCTAGGTTTATTCTAATATGTGTTAGGACTATATAAGGAGTCTTAAAACCTTATTAGAGTATTGTGTGAGGCATATACAAGATTGAGAACTAGGGTTTATCACCAAGAGAGTTCTTCATCTTTGTTTATGCATATTGTGAGAGATTGAAGTAAAGCTTCAATCTTTGCTTTAGGAGGGTGTTCTTAAAGCTTATAAGGTGAGTCATTAGTGTAACCTTGTTTATATTAATGATAAGAAACTTTGTTTGAGGGGGAGATATCATTAGATACCTCATATATTTGTGTGTTTTGCTTCTCCATTGTCGTGTTCTGTTTTTTGTGTTTCTTTTTGTATCATATTGTTGATTGTTTCTTATATTAATTAAAAACGTAATAAAATTTTTATTTTATTAATATTGATTTTATAAAATAACTTAAATTAAGTTGTAAAAAATTAAAGTGTCATTTCAAATGTCAAAATGGAAGAGAAAAAATACTAATAAATTGATGACTAACACGGTCCACTGATAGTTACTCCCTCCGTTCCTTTTTGTTTTTCCACCTTACTAAAACGGGTAGTTCCACAAGTTTTTCCAGTTTAGAATACTTTCCATTTTTGAAAAGTTTTTTTTCCCATTTATACCCCTCAAATACCCCCTTTACCCTAAATATTCCGGTTCATTTGCTTTGGATTCCTTAAATGTTTTTGGGCGGTGTGTTTGGTCTTTATGACCTTTGATTATTTATTTTCTCTTCTTCATAGTGGCCGAAGGAAGAAAAATGGAATCTTTGGATTCCTTAAATTTTTATTTTATTAATATTGATTTTATAAAATAACTTAAATTAAGTTGTAAAAAATTAAAGTGTCATTTCAAATGTCAAAATGGAAGAGAAATAATACTAATAAATTGATGACTAACACGGTCCACTGATAGTTACTTCCCACTACTATATAATTAAAATAATACCCACTACCACCAAAGATTCCATTTTTCTTAATCTGGGTGAAAAACCCAAATAGGAACATCAAAAAGGAACGGAGGGAGTAATATCATACATTATATTCCCTCCTATTCATTTAAAACGTCCCATTTACTTTTCGAACAGTATATTATCACTACAACATAATTTGCTTTTAGTGGGATATATTTAGCGACATTTAATTTAAATGTCGCTATTTCAAATTTCTTATAGTGTATATAGAGGATTTGGTGACATTTATTAGACCCTTTAGCAGCATATTAAAAAGTCACACTAAAGCTTTTAGCGACATAGGATCTAGTGACATTTCTCACAAATGCCACTATAGACTATAATGACAATTACAAATGCCACTAAAGACCAAATTAAGTGTCGCTAAAATCACTTTAAGGTGGAACTTAAAATAATAATCAATAATTATTACACTAAATATGAATTAGTGCCATTTTTTTAATGCCACTAAATCCAATGTCGCTAAAAGCTAAATTTGTTGTAGTGTATTCATCTATCACTCTTAAATGACGTTTTATTATAAATCTATAAGTTAAAATATAGTCATGTAGGATCTTATTTGATTCGATTTGATGTAAAGATTATTAATATTAACTTTTTATAACTTTTAATTATACATAACTCGATATATTAAGGATTGAATAAGTGCATTAATTGGATAGAATGCATATAGTAAATGAGACATTTTAGAAGGAGAGAGTATTAAAAAGTTGGAAAAATTGTTGGGAATAATCCCTACTTTTTACGTTTTCCTGTGAATAACCCCCTACTTTTGATTATTCATGACTTTGCAATATTTTTGCTCACAACACCCCCTTCCTAACAATGACCGGCTACAATAGGTAAATAGCCGTTTTGTCACCTGTTTTCTTCCTTAAATTTGTCGGGATGATTTGAGTTTTCTCTCTCTTAAAGTTTGGCTTAACAATGGAGAAATGGGGGTAAGAAGGAGGAAGAAGATGGCAGCAACTATAAGGAAGAAAACAGGTGAAAAAACAGCTATTTACCTGCTGTACCTGGTCATTGTAGGGATGGCAATGGGTCGGACTCGACTCGGATTATACATACTCTGACTTTGCTCCGGATAATAGTCGGAGTTTCTTTTTCAGTCCACCTCCATTCGGAGTTGGATTATGCATACTCCAAGTTTCCCCGACTCGGACTCTCGGATCTCCCAAGGAGTCGGATTATTATCAAACAGTATTGTTCTGATATTGTATTAATGATTGTAAAACATACAAAATTAACTAAATATATTTTTCAAATACAATTTAACAAAAAATATGTACTTTGAATTCAAGTTTAACAAGAGAAATAGTCTTGCTACTACAATTTAACAAAATTTTCTCGCATATTGATTTGGCGTATTTTATTTCTTTTGATCTGATTTGTCGAATTCTGATTTATTAATCTAAATAAAAATACCAAGTAGTTTTTCAAAATCGAAAATTACAATTAGTAAGAGAGGGAGTTTGAATTAATCACGTCTAGAGTTTTAAAAGAAACAAAATATTGGTGTGAAAGTCAAATTCAAAGTCAGATTCCCTTCAGGGTCGTAGTCGGGTCGGAGTGTCGGATTTTTATTACGGTCCAACTCCGGTCCGTCTCTAACTCGGACTCGGATCATAAAGTCGGAGTCGGAGTCGGATGACTTTTTCCTCGGACTCGAATCAAATTATTTTCCTCGGATCGAGTCGGAATAGGGTCGGATTCGGACTGAATTGTCATCCTTAGGTCATTGTTAGTGTTAGGATTATTGGTGACTTGGTTCACCAAGTAATCAAAACAAGATTAAGAAAATTAATCTAGCTTGTTAGTGTAAGTAAGAAGAGGACAATTCACTTTGGTTTGATTGGTTGTTTGGGTATCTTGTTAGTACACTAGTACAATGTACTAAGTGTTAGTGGAAACATGGATGAATGAAGTCTTGATGGTGCACTACTTGGGCTCCAAGACAAGTACTCAAGAGTAGTAGAAAGTGGGGACCAAAGGACACATGAAAACAGCAAGCAAGCAGCACACAGCAGGTGTGCTCGACTGCCTGGCTCGCCCGAGCGCAGGTCGAGCGAATGTTTCTGGAATGATTTTCGTGTCTTGCTTCAGCTACTGCCTTGCCTACTGTTGCTGCCCTTTTTTGTCCCATATATTCCCTATAAATACCCACTCATACTCATGTATTATTGTGCCCCAATAGTCTCATACTTAGAGCTATTTACTTATTGCTTTTTCTCCCTCATTTACCTCCTCTCTTCTACACATAACCTCCATTTGTAATTCCTTCAAGTTTGTATTTCTCCTTTGAACACATTAATATAAATCCTAGGCTAGATGGTGGATGTAGCCACATTGGTGAACCATCTTAAAATCTTGTCTTGTTTATTTAGTTTATTTTAGCCATTCATCCATTACTTGCATTATTTTTGTTCCTAACTTTGACACAACATAAACACTCATTTAAACTTCATATTATTGATCCTTGAGTGAGGTTAAGCCTCTCCTTTCAGTTAGGAAGGGGTGCTATAAGCAAAAACATTGCAAAGTTTGAATTATTCATGAATAATCAAAAGTAGGGGTTATTCACAGGAAAACGTAAAAAGTAGGGATTATTCCCGATAATTTTTCCTAAAAAGTTTTGAAAATTTTAAATGTCACAATTAAACATATAGTTTTTTCCTAAAAAGTTATGAAAATTTCAGATGTCACCATTAAACATATAGTTTTTCAAATGAAACTCATTTATTGGTTAAAGAACAATGACATGACATTTCATTTTGACAATGTATCTACCATCAAATATCTTTGACCAACATTTATTTATAGTTACATGAAGTAAAGTAGAGAATACTCCCTTTGTTCTTTTTTGTTCTTCTCGTTTACTTTTTACACAATTTTCAATGTAAATTTAAGTCTTTAATTAATTTATATCTCTAAATACGCAACATAAAAAATTATGATAAATGTATAATAAAAAGGTATACCAAAAGCTCTTGTGGCTCAATGGATAGAGCATCTGCATGTGGAGCAGAAGGTTTGGGGTTCTACCCCTACTGGGCACGGGTATCAATTGGGAGTTTTCTTGACCGCGCGCATCTTTCTTTACTCCTTCCTTGGGGGAACGAGTATGATCTGTCCGCATCTTTCAGAAAAAAAAACCCACCACCCGGACCCTGCCTTATGCGAGATACTGGAAGTGGCATTTACCTTTACCTTTTTGTATAATAAAAAGGTATACACGAACACGAATCTAACAAGATTGCACATGGATATATTTTATCATTTATAAATGTCCTAAAAATCTTAATCGAATTTCTCTCTTCAAAATAGAATATTCTAAATAGGAAGAATATTAGGAAACTGAGGGAGTATAATATACTGCAGAATAAATTGTTAGAAATTTCATAAATTACAGACTTAATTAATATATATAACTGTCAAAATCAAGTATTTTTACTGCATATTTGTCTTTATTTTTAAATTATCATATATTTATATATGTTGATACTAAAAAAATGATGCATTGTATACTTTTCTCCCTTAAATTAATAAATATTAGCTAGTAGAATAAAGGTCAAGTAAACATGGCTTGTTGTTTTCATCAATTTTAAGGTATAATTTTCCTCCTTCACTAATACTCCGTGTAGACTTGGCATAGTAATGATGTCAACTAATGCGCCAAATCACCCTTGTAACTTTCTTTACAAAAATCATCCAACGTATTCAATGGTTTACAATACACTCACATTATCTCACTATTAATATCACACAAATTTTCTACACCTAAATAGTTTTAAAAAAAAAATGAAATTCAAAATGTTCTCCTACATTTTTAATTTTGCTCTATTTTTTCTTTCTTTTTCTTCATCCCTCGTAAAAAGCGATAAAAATTACTTTATAGCATGTGGTATTTCTAAGTCCAAAACACTTTTTTCATCAGATGGAACTCAAATTTGGCAAAGTGACGATAATTCATCATTTTCTCCACCAAATTTAAACAAAATCTCCTCCGCTGTTATCATCGATGGAGATTATGCACCTTACACAGGAGCTCGAATATTCAATTCTCCTGTTACCTATTCGTTTAAGGTCTCCCTCGGCCCTAAATTTCTCCGCCTTTATTTCACCACATCCACATCATACCCCATTAACAACACCAACATGGATGCCTCCAAATTTTTCATATCACTTAAAGCCAATAACCTTACTCTTTTCAAAAATTTTAGTGCCTTTTTAAACTCCCAAAATTCAAAATTTTTAAAATATAATACCTATGAATTTTTTCTAACGGTACAGAAAAACACACCGTTAAACGTAACTTTCTCGTCCCCAACATCTAGTACTTACGGTTATGTAAATGGCATCGAAATCGTACGAGCACCCTACGGGCTTTATTCAAATCCAACCCCATTACCCGTTTCGATGGAATTTAACTATCCCCTCACAGAATACACTTTCTTTCAAAAACTGTATCGGATCAATGTCGGTGGGTCCTATATAGATTCCCGATCTGATAGTCTGCTCCGAGATTGGAAGCAAGATGATTATTACATCGTAAATGATTATTACGGTGCCACTGCCGTACCTCCTACTATAAATGGAAACTTTGCTATAATTTCGTACACACCCGAAACCCCATTATATTCTGCGCCGAAAATAGTATATGGTACTGTTCGTATACTGGGATTGATCAAAGATCCATTAATTCGTTTGAAGAAGAATTTGACATGGAGATTTGAGGTGGATGATGGGTTTGATTATTTGATTAGGCTTCATTTTTGTGAGCTAAATCGACAAGTGACTGGGAGTTTACAAAGGATATTTGAAGTATTGTTTAATGATGTGGTTGCGGAAGAACAAGTTGATGTGTTTGCCTTGAGCGGAGGATTTGCAAAAACTTTGTGTAGAGATTATATTGTTAGTTTACTTGGTCAAAGTAATGGCACTAAGGTTCCTCTTGTGCTTGCCTTGCGTCCTGAATTCTCGTAAGTGATTCTCTTTAATTTTTGTCGAAAGTAGAGAGTACGCATTACTTTATAAACTCAAGAAACTAGTAACTCTTATTAGCACCAATTGGTTTTAGTAGTGAACCTTCTTTGGGTTTATGAGTATATTACTTACTCTCCTCTGTGTTTGGGTTGACCAAACCCATTTTCTAAATTCTATCGTAGTGTATTGTTGACTTGCAGATATATTGGTGAGCTAATTTTTCTACAACCGTATTATATGGTTTTGGGAAACAATGAACCTCACCGAGTGTATGTGCAAGTCAACACTCTTGATCCGTGAGTTTGTGGGCCCGAGGATCCGGATTGTCTGATATCCGGTTTCTAAAATCGGATAATTTACCCGGTTTGCGCAAACCAGATAATTGAATCAGGTACCCGGTTTTAAAACCGGGTCTGGGTCATGAATTTTTGGAGACCGGGTATCCGGTATCCGGTTTTATTTAATTATTTATTTTAATTATTTTTTTACTTTTTTTCTTAAATACAATGGTCATGTGGTATCTCTCAAGCTAACCTTGGATTGAATATTTTTAGAGATCTAGTTAGTATTTTAATTTAATAATTATTCTTACTTAAACCCATGAACAATAATATTATTCTTTCATATTCTTAATTAATCTTTTATGACTAATTAAGTTAAATATTTTTATAGGGTTTGTATTTGAATTTTATATAAAAAATATTTTAAATAAAAATAGAGACAAACAAATCGTATGCTTGAACGACAAAAAGAAAAAAAAATAAAAAATAAAAAAACATTCTAATAAAACTAGGTATCCGGTTCCAACTCGGATTAACCGGGTATTCGGATTTCGGGTACCCGGTTTAATCCGATTCGGAACCGGATCGCACTTTTAGGCATCCGAAAAATCGGATACCCGAATTTTCGGATCCGGGTCAACCTGGTATCCGGTTTTGAACACCCCTACCCCACGGGTGTCCCGTGTCCACTCGAGTGGGCCTCGGTGAGATTACGTGATAAATTGTCACGACCTAATACGCAACAAAAATTTTAGCAGGGGAGGTTTTGAGCATATTCAATATGTTTGAACGCACAGGGTCCCGAAATATTAGGGGTCTTAATGTTAAGTAGTATATGTTAAGTGTTTAAAGATACAAAATTGTTGAAAATATATGAAATCGCACAGGACCTTCAAAAAAAAAGTTAAATTTTTTTATCCGCCCCTGGAATTTAGATGCTCGAAATCGAGTCTGAATAGCATTATTTTGAGATACTTTATTTCGGTCGGCTATCTTGGATATCCCTAGAATCGGCCATGTGTGTTGGCAAAGGCGTTGACAAAAGCATAATAGTTTTGATGTCTTATTTATTTTATATTTTTCATAATTTTAGAAAATATAAATTAAGTAAAATGGTGAAAATAAAAATAAAAAGAGGGATTTTGAATCCAGTGATGAAAGAAAATGATAAAATGATATGAGGAGAATAAAAGAAAAATGAGACTATGACCCTTATTTTGGGGAGAAGCCCCATTATATTAAGATAGATATTTATTTTGCCCCAAAATGAGAACAAAAATACCTCCATTCCTTTGTCTCCACCACTAGATAACCATTTCATACCTTTACGACAACAATTATATTCTTTTTATTTTATCCTCTAATAGTTTTCTTTTCATAGTTTGACTTTTAGTTATCATGTAAGTATTTAATCTCACAACATGTGTGATCTTAGAGTATAAGAGAGTATTTGGCAAATAACGTTAGATGAAGTTGTTGGATGTTTGATTAGGTAGAAGTATTCGTCGATAAAATAACAAGTCAAGCCAACTATTATGATGGAGATGTTTAACAAAAATTATCTTTTAGTTGTTGCCTGTTTATAATTAAATAAAAACTAAGCTGAAAACGTAGCTGAATTCAATCAAAAAGAAAAAAGTCGAATAAAAAATAAGGAACAAGTAATTTGCAAACATTCCTAATTAAGTATTATTCCTATAAATTTAAATTGTGTTGTTAATCAAATATTAACCAAGGTTTTTTTTTGAAAGAAAAAAAAAACGAAGGTTAGTGTTAATTAGTAGAAGTATAAATTTTGCACCTATAGGGAGTATTATTTTATCAATATTCAATGTATATATTAATTGTATATAATTAAACACTTCAATTTTTGCAGCCATATATCAGATGTCATGTTAAATGCTATAGAAATCTTGAAAGTTAATCTCTCGGATGGACTTGCGGCTCTTAATCCACCCTTAATTACGACTCCGACTAGTATTCCGACTACTCAAAATCGAACTCGAAAACACCACATCGGTCTCATTCTAATTATAGTAAGCATAACAATTGTTGCAATCTTGGGTTCCCTCTTTTGTGCGTACGTCGTCTATAAACGGAAGGCCAAAAACAAATCAAGCAGAAACAATCAAGCAGAAACAAGCACTACTAATTCATTCCTTCCATCGAATCTTTGTCGACGATTTTCGTTCAATGAAATTCATCACGCAGCAAATGATTTCGACGAGAATTTAGTCATCGGTGTTGGTGGGTTCGGAAAGGTCTACAAAGGTTTAATAGATGGTAGATCTATCACCGTAGCTATCAAAAGGCTTAATCCTATGTCGAAGCAAGGTGTTCGCGAATTTCATACTGAAATCAAGTTACTCTCGAGACTAAGACATGTTCATCTTGTATCGTTAATCGGTTATTGTGATGAGGAGGGCGAGATGATACTTGTTTACGAGTATATGCAAAAGGGTACACTTCGAGATCATTTGATGTACAAGAATTCGATCAAAAATGTTGAGAATAACACGCCATTGTCATGGAAGTTACGACTTATGATTTGTATAGAATCTGCTCGCGGTTTAAATTATCTCCATACAGGATTAAGAGAATTGATTATTCATCGAAATGTTAAGTCCACAAACATACTCCTTGATGAGGATTTTACCGCGAAAGTATCTGATTTTGGCATTTCAAAGATCGAATTTAGACACAAAGAGGACAATATCAATACCCACATAACAACTATTGTTAAAGGAAGTATGGGGTATTTAGATCCAGAGTACTTTTACAGTCAACAACTAACAAAGAAATCGGATGTGTACTCATTTGGAGTGGTTTTATTCGAGATTTTATGTGCTCGTCCGCCCATGGATCGGACTTTGTCCAACGAAGAGGTAAACTTAGTAACATGGGCTAAAATTCATTGTAAAAATAAGACCATTCATACAATTGTAGACCCAAATTTAAAAGGCCAAATTGCACCCGAGTGTTTTAATAAGTTCGTAGAAATTGCGGAGTTGTGTGTACGTGATCATGGAAACGAACGTCCACCAATGGGTGATGTAGTGTGGGGGTTAGAGTTTGCCCTAAAACTTCAAGAAACTGCTGAGAACAATGGTAGTGTGGGTGATGTTCTAAATGAATTTGTGGGTCCAACAAGCTTCAATGTGAGTAGTGGTTCATATGGTGGAATTGTAGAGAATGATGTGAACACTCCAAGGTATAGTACTACTAGTAATTTTGATTCAAAAGTGTTAATTGATAGTAGTACTACTACGAATTCATCATATCGATTTTGAGTGGAGGTCAAAAGTGCGATTATTTACAAGGGTCGTCCTAAAAAAATTGAGTCCTTGAATTTCGAGCTTTTATTCTGATTATAGTTGTACAAATAACTAATCCCTCCGTTTTTTAATGTTCTTCCCGTTTAGAATATTCTATTTTAGAGGGAAAATTTTGATTAAGATTTTTGAGATATATATAGATGATAAAATATATTTATGTAAGATCTCGTTAGATTCGTCTTAATGTATAATAATTTAATTTTTATAATACGTACTTAGAGATATTAAGGCTCGAAAGTTGCTTTGAAAATTGTGCAAAAAGTAAATGGGAAGAACAAAAAAGAACGCATGGAGTATAATAGATATACAATTATTTAAAAGTTTATCTATATCCCGACACTCAACAATAACCATTTAGAAAAATAATTGATAAAATCTTCAAACATTACTTTTAATTTGTAACATCACATGTTATATAATGTTTTGAAAAACAACTACAATGCCACTAAGCATTATGCAAACACAAATTCTTACTTGAGACCGTCTTTTGTAAAGATGACTCTCAAAAATCCAATTTAATTCTAAATATATATTGTTACAACTCTAAATATAGATTTGGGCTGGACTTTTAAGAATCGTCTTTACAAAAGACGTTCTCTCAAGAGTGCACCTGTTATGCAAATTATTACTTTATCCAGAAGTGTTGTTTCTTGTAAATGCTGTTATAACATAATCTAACCATTAACTATTTAAATTATTACAATAAATGGTTAACTATAAGAAGAAGTGGCCATGTGGATGTGGGAATGAATTAAAGAGATACAAAGAACAAGTAGCAGGAGTATATATCTGGACAAACAATACATAAGGACGTAACGGAGAGTCACGATAGTATAAAAATGACTTGCAAATAGTAAAGACTGATCATCACTCTATCCAATATATTAAACCATTGAACAATAAAGAAATATATCACCATCATCTTAATATCTAATGTATCCCGTTCATATAAAAATTATGATTGTGGCCTAGAAAAGAAAGAAAGACGATAACTCATACCCATGAAAAAGAGTGCAGTCAAAAAGGCTCAAAATAAAAAAATATATATACATAGTGAAAATTTTTAAAGCAAATTAAAATTCACGAATCTACACTTAAATAAATCAAAACCGTTGAATTTCATTATTTCAATAAATACTTTCAATACACTTACATATATTTGTGTACAATTATGTAGTCTTTATTATACTTCTCTATCGCCCAAACTTACAACTGTTTATGGGCGGGCTTGGGCGGGTAGCGGACCGGGTAGCACCTAAAAATTCTACTCGCGGGCTCAAATATTCAAAAGCCCGCCCGCATTCGCGAGCATATTTTTTTGTCGCTACCCGCCCATTTTTAAAGCGAGCGGAATCTGCGGGTAGACTGGTATTTTTATATGAAAATTAAAAACATACATCATATATAAAGTTAAGTTTTTATAAGAACAAAAAAAATATAATACATTATCTAAAATACTCAAAATATATATAAAGTCTCAAAATACTCAAAATTACATGAATATTGAATATAGACGGTGGAGTCGGCTACTTGTTCGAAGTTTGATAGTCGGCTACTTGTTCGAAGTTTGATAGTCGACTGCTTGAGTGCTTTGAGGGTTAAAAATATCGAATGTAGATAGTAGAATTAGAAACTTTATTAAAGTCTAAAAGAAGTAAACCTTAAGACTAGTAAGAGAGTAATAAACTAAAGTTGGGTTTGGGTCATGTAGTAGTATAGTTTAATAATTAATAGAATTAATTATTTAATAAATTAATATATGAAACTAAGCGGGCGGGCGGGTATACCCGCGGGTATTTTTTTGGTGTCGCTACCCGCCTATTTATCTTGGCGGACAGGTATTACTCGTCCAAACTTAAATTTTTTTAAAAAAACATTGTCCATGCCCGCCCGTTTTTCGAGCCGGATGGATCGGGCCTGGCGGGTAGCCCCCCATGAACAACTCTACTTACAATTGACCTTTTGACCTGAGCTTTAAAATTAATTGTAGCAATGTTAGTGATACAGTTATTATTGTTTTCCAACTCAAATTTATTTTACACCCTTAAAATAAATAATGATGATTTGTGAACAAAAGTATATACAATATAATTTTTCATATGTGTATATATTTTTAGCAAAAACATTACATAAATGATATTCTCTTAATTTTTCTCAATTTAAAAAAGTCACAATTTATATGGGACGGATCGAATGGAGTATTTAAGATGCTTGAAAGCATTTTGGTGAAACTTTATGGCTGGTTTATTAGTACATTTGAGACGTGGTCTGGTTTAGAATGGTTTTTGCCTAGGCTTCCAATGTTGTAATCAAATGTTCCATTTGATATAATTATTTACGAAATACTCTCATTATTTATATGTATTTCTAGACGGAGTAAAAACAACTCAGAATAAAGATCAAGTGATATAATTAAATTGAATATGATGTAAATTACTCTTTCCGTTCTTTTTAAGTTATTTCATTTTATTATAACAGGTAGTTTCAAAAGTTCTTGCACTTTTGAATACTTTCTATTTTTGGAAAGTTTTCATCCCACTTTTACACCTTAAAATCCTACTTTTCTTACTTCACACTACTATTTAATTATTTTCTATCTCATACTCCCAATACAATCATTACTTCACACTACTATTTAATTATTGTCTCTCTTATACTTCCGATACAATCATCACTTCACATTACTACTTCCTCTGTTCTATAATATTTGCTACATTTAACTTTTTTACGCAATCCATTAGAAGACGATGGTGATATTTTTCTCCATATATCGAGTCACCTAAGATGGTTCTTTCACGGGTGGATGGTTTGAACCATTATCAGATCATACCCGGATCCAACCAATACAGCCGTCACTGTAGATGTATTCCGGGGATCCGATGTACAGAGTTTGAACCATAATCAGATCGTACCCGGATCCAACCAATACAGTCGTCACTGTAGGTTGTTTTCCGGGGATCCGATATAAATAGTTTGAACCACTGCTAGATCACACCCGAATCGAACCAATACATCGAATTGGGCAATATGTGGACTAATATTTTTAGACTGAAACCACTTAGCTGAAGCTAGTTTGGAAACTTTCTACGGGTCATCTAATTCTTTAGATAGTGCATCAAACTGAACTTCAACATGGGACTGAATTTTTTAGTTGAAGTTTGTTTGGAAACATTCTATGGATTTAATAACCCTTTAAGAAAGTGCATCAAACCGATCTCTAATATTCGATGAACATTAGCAATAAGATCGAACTTCTACATCCACAAATAATAACAATCATTTGGAATAATTCTACCCAATAATTTTTAATCTGATCGGTAAAAATTTAAGTTATTCGCACTCGTGGTTTCGTGGGCGAAATAGAGTCCGAGTGAGCCATAATGAATATATGAACTATTTGATCGGTAAAAATATATGGATGGTCCAAAAATATCACGACTGCTCCCGACCCAATAATCAGGCTCAATATTCCGGCGGGACAAACAATTATAATACAGTAGTAAAAATTAAAGTTCAATTGTTATCACCATTATTTCATTCAAGATAAACTAATTAACAACCTTAATAAATTATGCCTAACTTTCGTTCTCCTTGATCAAACTAATAAAATATAAAGTAGCACCACTTGAATAAACCAACCGTCCACTAGCAAGATGAAAAATCATGCTTAAGCTTTTTATTAGAAATTGAAATTCAGTTATACTTGATTAAACCAACCGTCCACTTGATTAAACTCCAATCAAGTTATGTAGATGAAAACCCAATTTAAACGCATGATACCAAGAAACGGTTTAATCAACTTCAACCGTTCAGGTGGTTTACTTCGTGGGGCTTAAATAATAATGTTGATGCTAACTTCTAACGCATGAAACCATTCCAATCAAGTTCCTGGTATCATTTACCGGATGAAAAAATGATTATGAGCCATTATTTAATGTAAGATCGGTTATCCTTACGCAATTTATTTTATATGTTTATCTAAAAAGGCCACGACTTTTATGTATCGATCCCCACAGACGGCGCTAAACTGTTTCGGAAATGAAACGAGGAAGTGCAAAAGACACTTAAAATACCTGGAGACAGGTGTAATCGGGGACGATTGTCAACATGCTTGATCCTTCCGATGATGAGACCTCAAATCCTGCAATACAACGTTAGCCTTGCCCGGGGGTGGTTTTCCGGAAAACCCCTCCGACGCTCAAGTCAGATCGGGAAACCGAAAGTAATGAATATATGAAAATTAATGAAAATTGAATAACGGATTGTAGGATGAGTTCAGATCATAAAGGGATATTTGGTTGAATATCGATCGTAAGGAGGGCGGTGTATTTTTATGGAGTATGGTAAGAGGATATCAAGGCTTAGTCCCTATATTAATGATGCAACAAGTATTTATAATGGTGGAATGTGAGTCGGTAGTTATTTTAGGGAGGTTATTGGACCAAGGGAGGCGGTTTATGGCTTGACTAAATAAATTACGGGATAATAATTGACCCCGTAACAACTACATTTAACTTTTTTACGCAATCCAATGTACTATTTTGTTCATTTATATGTCGAATTATACACTTTTAAAAATTATAAAAATTTTATATTATGAAAGTATGCGATTAGACGATTCAAATAAGATCCCACTTGACTATATCATTACTTACATATTAGCCGCAATATATAAAATAAGCTTAAACGATGAATAGTGCCCAAAAACAAAATGTAGCAAGTATTATGGAACGAAGGAAGTATTTAATTAAAATAATATCCACTACAACCCAATGATTCTATCTACCTTAATATTTGCGAAAAACCCAAAGTGGGAGAACAAATAAGATTGGAAGGAGTATAACTTATAAGGAGATCTAATCCTAATTAATTTGTTATCATATACTTGCCATATGTTAATTGGTACTTATTTATCAAAATAATTTCACACTTTTGATGGTGCCTTTTCACTTACTTCTTTTTGTTATGCTGTATGTTTAATTTTTGTTTTTTTCCTTATTTTGTTTCTATTATTTATTTATTTAATAATTTTCTTGTAATTAACTACCCGCATTTCTTATGGCTTCTTCCTCGAGGAGATACAACATACGAGTATGGTCTATCCGCTAAACTTTCCTCTAGACTCTTGCTTTGTGCAAAATTTTATGGGCTTTTGACTATGACCATAACTAAGAAATAAACTGATTACAAACTTGAATATTAAAACACAAAAACTTGGCCGAGATCGTCCTATTCTAATACACGCGCGTGCCTTTTCCCTCCAAGATTCCGTTTCTTTTATTATTTTTATTGGAAATTCAAATCTTTCCTTTCTTGATATGATTCTTGAGTATACCACAATTATTACTCTTTCCTTCATAAATTTCTCTACTAAACTTTCCATATTCTCTCTCAAAATTTTAGTTTCCTGTTTTCATCCTCTATTTTCATCTCCTTGCATCAGTTTCTTCCATAGTTAGCAACAGGTATCTTCTTATTTATTTTTTAAATAGATCTCACTAAATGCAAACGTTTGCACAACATCAATTCATAATTGAACAAAGTAAAAGAATAATTGAAATATATAAAACTTCAATTTATATATTTTCGCAGCATATATATAAATAGCATAATTGAACATGTTAATCATGAAACTGAATACTTAAATGACATAATTGATCTTCCATTGCAGACATTCAAACTTCAATTTTGAGAATTGAACATGTTAATCAGAAACTGAACACTTAAATGGCATAATTGATCTTCCATTGCAGACATTCAAACTTCAATTTAGAGAATTGAATATGTTAATCATGAAACTGAACACTAAAATGGCATAATTGATCTTCCATTGTAGACATTCAAACTTCAATTTAGAGAATTGAACATGTTAATCATGAAACTGAACACTTAAATGGCATAATTGATCTTCCATTGCAGACATTAGTTTTTTAAAGTTTGAATGTAGATTTTCTTGAAATTAAAGAGAGAAGTGCAGAGATTTTTCGTAAAATTGGAAGAGAAAATCTCGATTGATTTCTTTCCTTTTTTCTCGCGTGAATTTGGGCGGTTATTGAAATTAGTTTCCTAAATTTTTCAGTTTTTTATTTTGGTAGTTTATATATTTAATCTTTTCAATTTTTCTAATTGAATAAAAGAAAATGGGCTTGAATGGTTAGGCCGTCTCATTCTGAGACGGTCTCGGCCAAGACCGGCTGATATTAAAATTACATTAAAAATAGATTTAGGAAATGAATCAAAACAAATCATATCATTAATGTTATATTCACACAAACCTAAGATCAAACATTGAAGTATATCATTAGAAAAGGCAACAAAAACTCAAATTGTTTCCTAAAAGAAATAATATCTTCCTAATCTATTTTCCATACATTAAATATTCTTAAAATCTATTTTTCTCTATAACTGTAGTATACACAAAAATGATTTCATTATATAGTAACGAGGTAATTAACACGATTTCAAACAAGAAATTTATATTCTCATAATATATATTGGATCAGCTATTTAATTCAAACATATAAAATGCGTAATATCATCTCAAATAACAATTTGTATAATATAACTTATAAAAACTCATCAAATAAATTTATCATATACATACTCCGAATTATTTGAGATGTTCCATTTGAGTTTTCACGTTTATTAAGGGTGGTGTGGGGTCCATTAAAAATGTGGTAGTTGGGTATTTTAATTGATTAAATTAATTGTAAAAGTGGTAGTTGAATATTGAGAGTAGTAAAAGTGAGGGTATTTAGGTTAAAAAAAGATAGACAAAAAAGGAAATGAGACAATTGATATGAATTTGCCAAATAACGAAATGGGACAACTAAAAAGATTCGAAGGGAGTATTTTTTATCTTTCTTTTCCTCAAACTAATGCAATAAAATCAATAAAATTAACACACCACAAAGTCCTTATGATTTAAGAAATGGGCATTTTCACAAAGAACAACTTACCATCTCCATCTAATCTCATAATAGTCCTCCTCTTCACCTTCTCCATACTCCTCCTCAATGCAATCTTCTTCCGTCATCCACTCATCATTTGTTACAACAATTGCAATAAACCTTCAAAAATACTCAAGATCATTCGTGGGACCCACTTAAACCATAACAAATCCTTGAAAGTGGGTTTTATCAATTTTGATTATTCAGATCAATCCAGTCTACATCTAGGCGAAATTGCCGAGTCTATAATCATAGATTTCGAGTCTGTTTCCCCAAATATCACGTGGAAAAAACTGTTCCCTGAGACGATTAATGAGACTGACTTGCATGGAAACTGCCCACAGATTCCCTTCCCAGAAGTTGGGAAGTATGTCGGGCTACATATGGTTGTGGCTAAATTACCATGTGGAAAATGTGGGAGTTATTTGAAGAAGGGGATTAGAGATGTGCGTAGGTTGCAATTAAGTCTATCAACTGCTCATTTATTGGTGGAGAATTATGGGGTTAACGAAGATAAGGATGTTTATGCTGTGTTTGTCTCAAAATGTGAGCCAATGATTGGAGTATTTAGGTGTGATGATTTGATTTGGCATAGAGGGGATTATTGGTTGTATAAGCCTAATGTAGAGAAGTTAAAAGAGATTATTAGTATGCCTGTGGGGAGTTGTGCCCTTGCCCGTCCTTATAATGGAGATCATATTGGTAAGGATCTTACTATTCTCTTTTTTCAAAAATAAAAATTAGTTGCCACCAGTTTGGTTAGTAGTACTAAATGATGCTAATGAGAACGATTTATAGTGTAAAATTTCATCAAAAGTTTCATATCATTCCCCATGGTAATGAAACTGTGATCACAAAAAAGTTTTTTTTGTTTACAAATTTTTATTATCACCTAATACCACCTCTCTCGATGGGAATGCATTAAAATAATTTTATGAAGAAAATGAAATGATTGAAGTTAGATATAAGCATGACCATTAAGATAACCAAGAGATTTTTCAACCAAAATTACACTAGTTTTTATTCTCTTTACCACCGTTTATATTAACCTACCAACCGAGCCGTTAATTTATTTGATTACAGGCCGGTAGACTAAGGGAACGAGATTGTTATATGTGAATTGAACTCGTGACATTTTCTAAAAATTGATGACTAATAAGTAAGCAAATCTTAACATACTAATGCATTGACGGATCTAGGGTGATGTCATTGAATTCTTGGGGTGAACACGGTCCGGTTTGGTCTGGTTTGACACTAAAATCAGACCAAATCAGAAATTTCGGTCTGATAATTTTTCAGACCAGACCTGACCAAACCGTTTAACAACATCCGGTCTGGTCTACGGTTTTTCATTATATATTTTTATCCAAATTAATACATGTATTCATACAAATATTTCACACCTACAATTAATAAATATAATAATTTGTAATTAGTTGATAATATTAACATCATTCCAGTATACATTGATATATAAAAATAACTACATCTTAAAATATCTAGGTAGCAACTTAATTTTTTAAATACAAAATTATGATTTTCGACCATAGTACAGTTTGCGGTCCGGGCTGGTATGAAAAAATAAAAAACCGAGACCAATAAACCGTAATTTAATTTAGAAAAAACCAGACCATTTAAACCATATACCAAATAAATACTAAAATTTCGATTTAGTTTACGGTTTAGACCAAACTTTGTTCAACCCTAAATGAAGTCGACCGACATTACTTAAATACAAATAAAATCAAATATTACATGCAAATATATCCTACATGAGTAGGTTAGTATATTCCCTTCCACGTATCGGATTAAAGGTGTTTTATTAAAACCAATAGATGAGTTATTAAAGTCTACATTGTATATTGCAATTAGTTGGCCGACCACAAATCTATTTTTAAATGTAATCTTCTAATTTAATGATAAGAAATATTATTCGATTGATTCTTATTAATTTTATTCACCAGTTATAAACTTTTTGTCTTACTGAAATTTCATATGGTAGCACAGAACTTTCATAAAACTCTAGTGGTTACACTTTTGTAAGATTTTTTCACATGGTAGCATTATGTTTATGCCTTATTCTGCCACAGTATTTTCCGTTAAGTTTTTGCAAATTTCAGTTTGATTCACCATTTTGACGTTTCTACGTACCCTTATTAAATGTTGGTTGTTGTCTTTATACTTTGCCCTAAACATTTGAGAGCGTTGATGAATTAATAATGGTAAATGAAACATCAAAATGGTGAATTAAACATTTCAGAGCATAAAAATGGTTTAGAGCAAATTGTTAAGACAACAACCAACACTTTTTATTGAGATGACAACAACCAACACTGAATAAGGGTATAAACGTCAAAATGTTGAACTAAACGGAAATTGAAAAAAATTTAACGGAAAATGCTTTGACAATTAGATAAAGCATAAACATGATGCTACAATTTGAAAAAATCTTACAAAAGTGTTATCACTGGTAGTTCTTAAAAGTTTAATGCTACCACGTGGAATTTCTCTGTCTTATTCTACCCAAACACATCCAATCAACTTAATAAAATAAATTTTTGTACTTGTATCTAACTTTTTGGGACACATAATTATAAATCCATCAAATTAGTTACATTCACATACCATTGTGTTAACATAACGCAGGTAATGAACAGGTACAAAGCAAATCAAAAGAAGCATACGTGACAGTCCTTCACTCATCTGAACACTATGTTTGTGGAGCCATAGCATTAGCACAAAGCATTCTCCAAACCAACACCACAAAAGACCTCATCCTCCTTGCAGACCACACCATCTCTAACCATTCCATCCTAGGCCTTCAAGCCGCCGGTTGGAAAATAAAGCGAATTGATCGAATCAAGAGTCCTAACGCCAATACGGGTGCCTACAACGAGTGGAACTATAGCAAACTTAGGGTATGGCAACTGACCGAGTATAACAAAGTCATGTTCATTGACTCCGACTTCATTGTTCTTCGTAACATTGACCATTTCTTCAAATACCCACAACTCTCGGCTGCACCAAATAGTAGATGGATCTTCAACTCGGGTATCATTCTTCTAGAACCATCTAAATGTTTCTTCGATAATCTTGTTAGAAAACGTTATTCTTTGGTGTCATACAATGGTGGCGATCAAGGGTATTTGAACGAGTTCATAACTTGGTGGCACATATTAACGGATAAATTGAACTTCATGAAGTATTATAAGCCTATAAATTCGAGTGACGAGTGACGAAGAGCGAGTTATTCCTAAAGATCAATATGCAATTCATTTCTTAGGAATTAAACCATGGGCATGTTATAAAGATTATGATTGCAATTGGCATTTTGAGGGTTATTTGAATTTTGCAAGTGATCAAGCTAATACAATTTGGTGGAAAGTTTATAATGAAATGCCAAAAATGTTGCAATCTTATTGTGGAATGACTGAAAGTGCGGATGCTAGGTTGCGCCAAACGAGATCTAGAGCTCAACAGGCTAAGCTTAAGAATGGGCATTGGGATGTTGAGATCAAGGATCCTAGGCAGTATGACTTGGTTAAGACTTGAGCCTATAATTATAGTTTGTGCTCTTTATTAATTTTTCGTTTCTTGTTCGTTCGCGGTATCTTTGAGTTTGTTGCATTATCGTAAACAAAGTTTTTTGAATATTGTATAATAAACTCAAAGGGATAAAAAAGTTATTTGACGTAAATTGAATGTCAGCAGGTCTCTTGAAAGACCGTCTCTAAGAGACTGCTCTCAGAAGTCCGACCCAAATGATTCAATTATAATAAAAATGAAATATTACAAATCACTAGCAAATGCTTTGATTGACTCACAGTCAATTGATTCTTTTCTTCATCATGCACGGTTTCGGAATTAATCTCTAATTAAATGGTTAGTTATTCTTGCGAGTGATCGTATTAATATGAGACCAATAGCACAATCAGTTTAATTATGTAGTTTTTTCCAATACCGGATAAATAATTGAACTATTTAAGGTCACAATTGATACTTTTAAGGTTAAAATTTATTTATTTTATAAATTATAACTAATAATTTAATAATTTAATTGATCAAATGATATATAATTGATACGTTAAGGTCTGAACTGATCACTTTAACGTTGAAATTGAAGACTTTAAAAAAACTGAGTCATTTAAAGCAATAAACTTGTAAGTAGAAATTGATCACTTTAACGTCAAAATTGATCACTTTTAGATGAAAATTGAAAATTTTTATTTATTGTTTTTAATGTTATAACTGATCACTTGATTGATCACCTTATATATAATTGATCCCTTTAAAATTTAAATTTATCAATTAATGTGGGAATTGAACACTTTAAAATAATTTATTCATTTAAGGTTATAAACTAATAAGTAAAAACTGATCAGTTTAATGTCAAAGTTGAAATAAATTAGTTTTAATTGATCTATTTAAGGTTTATTTTAAGTTGAAAATGATACCTTCAATGTCAAAATTAAAACTTTTAAGGATGATACTGAATTTTTATTCTTTAATATGAAATTTGGTCATTTTTATTTTTCAATTTTGGCTTTTGGCTCAACCCATGGGATTGAGACCATGTCTCGCAAGTTTTTGTGTGGTATAGGTATGGTTTGTTGATTTGTGTTTAAAAAACAACACATTTGGTAATCAGTACTAAATGGTGAAAATTGTTATAGAAATTAAGTACGCGTAATTTTAGTAGGAATACTCTAGTCTTGAGAAGTCTAATGGTCATGTTTGTTCTACCGTAAAGATTATTAATATTTAATTCGTCTAATTTAAAGATTATTAATAACAAATTTAATAATTTTTTTTGTACATAATTAGAGATATTAAGAATTAAATTAATATATATTATACATATTTGATTAAAGTTGTTATTTACTTGCTAATTTTTATCATTGTTGTAGACTTCTTATTAATGACCTTAATTGTAATATAAATTAGACTGCATAAAAATTAAACGTTGCAAGTATTTTGTAACTAAAAAAATAATATATTCCCTTCATTGGTAAACACAAATTCTTACTTGAGACCGTCTTTTGTAAAGACGGCTCTCAAAAGCCCAGTCCAATTCTAAATATATATTGTTACAACTCTAAATATAGATTTGGGCTGGACTTTGAGAGCGTCTTTACAAAAGATGGTCTCTCAACTCTCAAGCACCTGTTGTGTAAATTCTAGAAGCAAAAGAATGAGTTGCATATACTTCTAATGAGATATATACTTTCCACCAACAGGCCAATTGAACACATGTATTGATATATGAATTATAGACATTGAGAAAATATCATTGTAAACATCAAAATATGTTTTGAAACATCAAACACATTAATCTCTAATTCCAATATTAGAAGTTCTTGTTGAAGAAAACCTCATTGGTATCATCATCAAAGCAGGAGTCCTCTGTTTCAATCCATTATGATTCATAACCCCACCATCAAAACTACCACCATTCAATGAAATCCGTCTTCCCTTTAATGGAGAAACGAATCGATTCGCCAATCTCGAAGGTGACAGCGATCTCCTCAATTTCGAAGCCATTGAAGAACCACCCATTTTTGGAGGAGATTTTCTACTCAAAATTGTTGGTTTTGAAACAGGGGAAACAGAGTTTAAACCCTTATGCGGACTCTTGATTTTCACAGGGGATTTTACCAGAAATTTGTGAGGAGTTTCGATTCTTTTAGGGTTCGATTCACAATTTTTCTTGTGAAATTGATTCGGTTTTGAATTGGATGAGGAATGAAACACCGGATTTGGAAAAAGAACAGTTTTTTTAGCCCAAGGTTTATGCTTTGGCGATACTCTGTTTGTAGTATACCTAATACTACCATTACTTCCGATGTTTTCTCTCACAATTTCTGATCTTTTCTCTGGTGAAACCTTGAAATTGATCTTGGATCGAGCTTTTCGTAAGGAAGGAGTGCCGGATTCAGCTCGAATTATACGAAATTGATGTTGTTTTTCCCTTTTTCTTCGAGTTTCGATTGGGGTTTTTTCTGAGCTTGGTTTCTGTTTCCTTGGAAGAGGTGTTTTTGGATCATCAATTTTGGGATTTCCCATGAATTCTCTTGTGATTTTAGTTGCTTGAAGGATTTCAGCAACGGTTTCTCCAACTAACATTGTTGATAATGACATTCTTCTCCATTCCCCTGTTACCCATTTCATCAAAATTCTCATCAGGGGTGAAGCTACATGGGAGGCCAGGCCCTCCACAAAAATGTGATTCTTTGTATTTTTAGCTTTACCCATAACATATTTTAGTCAAATGCAGTTAATTTTTTTTTTAAATGACATTTAACAACTTTAATCACCAAAAAAATATTTTAATAAAAAAGTTCATACCTGTCACACTTGCTGGCAACTTTCCTACAGGAGATTTCTTTGATGCATTGTTTCTAATCCTACATAAACGTTGAAAAAAAAACTTAATTCCATGGAATTCCACTCATAATTAATGCAAAAATCTTTTTATAGAAAGCCACAAACTCAAATGTATAATCTATATTTTATGAACCATAATCATATTCGGTGTATTTATGATTATATGATTTAGGTCCAAAAGGGTTACACGACTGATAAACAATACCTTATCAAAGGAAATAAATTACGGCTAGTGAAATGAAACGACTATCAAATCAAGGAAGACAAAATAAAAGACTCATAAACACCCATCAGCTATCAAATCAAGGAAGACAAAATAAAAGACTCATAAACACCCATCAGCTATCAAATCAAGGAAGACAAAATAAAAGACTCATAAACACCCATCAGGGGTCTTTAAGAGTGTCTAGATGATCGACTGCATAGGGCCTTTTGTTTCTCTCTTATAAAAAATTAATAAAAAAGAAATATGTTAAGTTTATTAATAAATAAATATATCTACAATAAATAAAGCGACTCTAGATGAGATGATGAGAATTACCTAATAGATTCTTGTTTGCATCTAAGACTGGTTTTTAAGTAAGATTTAGTACTTCGAGGGCTAAGTTTAACACCAGCAACCACTTTATTTCCTCCTGTTACTGTATATTGAAGCTCTTGCAATCTTGCCATACATTGATCCACCTATTTTGTATAATCCATTAAAATTAATTATTAAAGGAAAAAAACGTTATTCAGAATATATACAGATTAATCAAATAAAATCAAAACAAATAAATGAATAATTTGTTACCTTCTTTACAGTCTCTCTAAGAAGAGTAGGGCTTAATGGAGGAGCCACCATGATTTTCCTTTGCTTTGGTGGGGTTCTTGCCACCATTTTTATTTCACAATCAAATTCACAGAATTAAAAGTTTTATAAATAAAAATAAAAGTTTTATTTCTGATATTTCTCTCTCTAGAATTAAAAGTGGGATGAAGTAATTATATTTGAGTTTACACAGCAGAGCTTAGAAGAGAAAGAAACTAGCTGGGATGAATAAGTAACGGCTTTATTTCTTTTTGGATTTCAACGGTCGAATTTATGAATGGCAAATTGGCAATAGTTTTAAATTTATTTTGGAGGGTGGGGTGGTCAACTCGACTCACTCTCTCTCATTAGACTTTTTTTTTTATTTAATTGAAATTTTCTTTTTGTAGCTGGTACACATGATTACCGCCGTCGATTTGGGTATGGTGGGGTATACAACTTCAAAGGATCGATGTTTTAACGGTCATTATGTTTTCAGTTAATTACTTTCATATTAATTGCACCATTTGCTTTTTCACATTTTTTAATGTATTAATTGAAATTTTGATATCTCTAATTATATCAATATATAAGTCAATTTGCTTATTAGTTTTCAGTTAAGCACTTCCATATTAGTTGCAACATATTAATAAATTATAAAAACTCAAAATTCATAAACTTTGAATCAAGACGATTCAAATAAGATCTCATATAACTATGTTTGAACTTTTAGATTACCGACAATATATAAGTCAATTTACTTAATGAATAGTACCGCAGTCAACAATGTTGCAAGTAAAAAAGAACGGAGGAAGTACATGTTTTATTGATTTTAGTGTTTAGTTTATTTTTTTGTTTGAGGATTTTTTTTGAATCATATCATCATACACTCTACTAAAACAATAAGAAAATGTGACACATGTCACATGTCACTTTTATACATCATGTTTTTCCTCCTAAATTTTAAGTAATTAAATATGGAAACATATAGTTTTAATTAAACTTTATTTCTTAATCATCATACACTCTATTAAAACAATAAGAGAATGTGACACATGTCACTTTTATACATCATGTTTTCCCTCCTAGATTTTAAGTAATTAAATATGGAAACATTAAGTTTTAATTAAACTTTATTTCTTAATCATACATCAATAGTAAGAAAAAAGTCAATTCTAAAACCTTTAATGTTTTAAATACACTTTTTTAAGCAAATTTTTTTTGATAACTTTGATTTTAGTAAATTGAATGAGTAAAGTATTAATTATACCTTATATATGATACAAAAATAATTCAATTATAAAGTAGTTGTTAACTATAAATCTATAAAGAATAAAGAATACTAATGAATTATAGAATGGTAATGTTTTTTCAAGATCTATAAAATGGGTAATTTCATATCAATTCTACATATCTACTATATAATTCTATTTGCTTAAAAAATTAGTTTTATTTAATAAATGAGCCATTTCACTTATACAATAAATATTTTTAAGAAAATAATTATAGGATGGTAATGTTTTTTCAAGATCTATAAAATGAGATCAAATTAAGCTTTATTATAAAAAAATAAATTTATATTAATTTATCAAAAACATTAAAGTATATTTATTCATAAAAATATATTTATAAAAAAAAAACAAATATAAGATCTCGCTTGACTATGTTTTAGCTAAGAGGTCGAAGAGTGACCTGTTGTTCATCAAACAACCAATCGATAGGGATAAAGTGACATAGTTTGAAAATTGGGATAAAGTGACATGAATTTGCCTCTCACTTTTCACTAACATGCAATTGCACAATATTTGCCTACTAGTACTTTCTATTTGCTTTTAAAGAAAAAGTAGTTTTATTTACTAAATGAATACTTTCACCGTTAAAAATTTATTTTAATTAAAAATTATACAAACAGTCTTTTCTTCTCAAAATCTTTAAAATGTGACCAACTTTGTAATTATTTTGACTCATTTTTAAAAAATTGAAAAAATCTTTCAATTATTCAAATAAAAAAATAATTAAGCTTTATTAACATAAATCATTTTGAATTTATTTTAAAATGTGAATTGTAATCATTTAATTATTGAAACAAACTTAAGTTATTCATAATACATTTTGTTTTACCATTTATTATTTTCATAATTTATTGAAAAGAAATTTTAAATATTCGTTATACACACTCCCCTCACACACACACATATCTCCCCTCTCACACACATATATATAAATATATTCTTCAAAATACTAATAAATAACCTTTTTTATACTTTAAAATAAATAATCTTTAAAATAAAATATTATACAAGTATAAAATTAAATTAAAACCTTTATTTCAATCTCCGTGCATGGCACGGGAATCTATCTAGTGATAACTAATTTATTAACAAAGAGTTATACTATATCTACATTAAAGATAAAAATTAGTAAACACATAACAATTTTAACCAAATATAATTCAAAATTAACAAAATTATGATTTTTGTGTATGAGATTTAACAATTTCGAATTAATATCCTCTTCTCTAACGCTATTTGATACAGCCTTTTACGAGGGGGGTCTTTTGATCTGTTGTAATCTTGAGATAGAATTGAATTTTATGTAGTTGATGGTAATTGTAATTTTGGTGTCTGCTACATCACCACATTAATCTATACCAACAAATTAACTAGAGACCAAATATCATAACCTCAAACTCTCACGATGAGAGAGATCAAAACCTAAAATATGGGTAGAATCAACCCAATGAATGAGGTAAAATAATTCTCCTGTAGGGAAAGGACTAATACTTATTATAATCATATTTGAAAAGCTTAAAACAGAGAAAATAAGGGGTTTACCATCAACCTAAAGGTTGAAGAGGTTTTTTTAAGAAAAAGAAGAGAGAAAAAGGGAGGGAAGGATTTATTTAGTTTAATTATCAATTTAGTAATATTAGAACAAAATATTATTATAAATAATCAACAAAGAATATACACATGATTAAAGTGAGTGATTGCTCAAATCTCCAATTCCAAAGGTTACTATATATGTTTTATATTTTTGTTATTTAATCAATTAAAAATTAATATTTAAATTAGTTATTCAAATATAGAGTTGCAATTTTTTGATAGCTTTCTAAAGTCTATATTAGATAATCGAGAGTTTATTAGTTGTAACCCATTATTTTTTTTATAAGGGATAATCAGTTGTATTAAGTGCACAATGAAATACTGTAAAACAATCTTTGGCTTAGGAACTATTTCATCAGTTCTTTTTTATTCACATCATTTGTTTTTTCATACATCTCAATGTACATTATTGTTAGTGCAAGTGCCAAATTAGCTATGTGTGATGATAGTGACTCGATGACTCAAAAGAAGGCACATCATGTTGAGAGCAACATAAAAGGTGCAATAAATGACAACTAAATATAATTAATTGCTAATTTATGGGAGAGTTAATGTGTCACTTAATGGTGTATTGAATGGGTAATTAAACTAGGAATAATGGTGAGCTTTAATATGATTTTAAAGTCATGCATTATTATGCACTTTATTACTATATTAAATGTTGGGTGTTACATGTGAGTTTAGGATGAGTTAATGTTAATAAAGAGAGGAATTCTAAGAGTCATGAATACCTTGCCAATAAATAGGATTCATCACTCATAGGATCATTCACCACAACACACATAAACATATTGTGAGAGGGCTATACATTGTAAGAAACTTGAGAGTGTTCTTCTATGTATTATTATTGCGAGATGTATGGCTTGAGAGTTGTTCTCAAGTATGAGAGTTTAGTCATTGATGCATTGTTCAATCCATTAATGAAAGTAAACATTTGTTGTGGGGGAGGTATTTAAGATACCTCATAAATTTGTGAGTTTGTTGTCTCTTTTATTACATTATGTTTTTCATCAATTTCTACATTTGTTCTTTTGCCATTGTTGGGGTCCAAGCACCCCCTATTTCATATATAAAAAAAGTATCAGAACAAGAAATTAATAAAAGTTGAATCGAGGCGATTTAAACAAGATCTTATATGACTATGTTTTAACTAAAAGATTATAATTGCCACAAGAGAGGCCATATTCAATATATACTTGTAATAAGTTAAAGAGAGACCTTTGAAAATTGAAGCTTTTGAAGAAGATGAATAAGCCAACTATTGAGGTTGGTGATGATGATGAACTCAAAGGGAAGAAGAGAGGAATTTCTTTTGAGATGGATGATGTGGTCCCAAACATTGGTGATAAGGGCCTTGTGTTGAAGGTTAATTGTGATGTTGATAATGGTCATGTGTTGTTGGCCAAGTGTGATGATAATGGTGATTGGTTGTTTGATTCCGTACACTCATATCATATTTGTCGGGATAAAAGCTTGTTTACAAGGATGATGACTTGTGAACGTGAAAAGAGAACGTTGCCTAGTGGTGCGGAAGTTGTTATAGAAACCATTGGAGAGGTGCATTTGAAAATGCAAAACGACTTATTGAGAAAGCTTAGGGATGTGAGATAGATTCCTAAGATGATGAGGAATCTTATTTCATTGAGAAGATTAGAGAGAATTAGGCACACCATAAAAACACGAAGTGATGGGGTTTTGAAGGTGACAAAGGGATGCTTAGTGCATTTAAAAGGAGTTATGGGCAACAATGGCCATGCCTATGTGTTGCTAAGGGGTGGAGACTTGGATCATGTAGAAAGTGGTGCAAGACTCAAGTCACAAAAGAGAGTGACATTTGTAGATGGTGACTACCGTGAAGGGTGGGGGACAAAGAGAGTTGTTGATGGATTTGGTCTTGAGGAGGAGCGAAGAGTTAAATCTTATGTTGATGTTTTGATTGGGACACCCAAAAGGGCGACTTTTGGTGATAGAGGTAAATTTGGCCTTGAGGGGGAGATTGTTAGTACAAGTGTGATGACAGTGACTCAATGACTCAAAAGAAGGCATATCATGTTGAGAGCAAAGTAAAGGGTGCAATAAAAGACAATGAAATATAATTAATTGTCAGTTTATGGGATAGTTAATGTGTCACTTAATGGTGTATTGAAGGGGCATTTAAACTAGGAATAATGGTGAGCTTTAATATGATTTTAAAGTCATTCATTATTATGCAGTTTATTGCTATATGAAATGTTGGGTGTTACATGTGAGTTTATGGTGAGTTAATGGTGATAAAGAGAAGAATTCTAAGAGTCATGAATACCTTGCCTATAAATAGGATTCATCACTCATAGGATCATTTACCACAACACACATAAACATATTGTGAAAGGGCTATACTTGTAAGAAACTTAAGAGTGTTCTTCTATGTATTAGTATTGCGAGATCTCCATAGTGAGATGTATGGCTTGAGAGTTGTTCTCAAATATGAGAGTTTAGTCATTGATGTATTGTTGAATCCATTAATGAAAGTTAACATTTGTTGAGGGGGAGGTATCTAAGATACCTCCTAAATTTGTGAGTTTGTTGTCTCGTTCATTACATTATGTTTTCATCAATTTCTACATTTGTTCTTTTGCCATTGTTGGGGTCCAAGCACCCCCTATTTCATATATAAAAAAAGTATCAGAACTAGAAATTAATAAAAGTTGAATCGAGGCAATTTAAACAAGATCTTATATGACTAGTCTTGAAGTCAACTATGTAGCAAGTAAAAAATGAACGGAGAAAGTAGGAGTTAGGAAGTTTGAGTTAGAGGAGTGGAGAACAAAGACTAAAGAGTGTATAATAATATAGAGATCATTAAGAAAATGACGCACAACATTTTGATTGTGCACTAAACCTATATATTAGCCTTATTCATGGAGATAAGATCCATATTAAAAAAAATTGCACAAGGGTTAACATATATTCAAGGCGATTTCTTAAATAAGATGTAACACTCCATAAGTGTTTTATAAGAGTATATTTGATTTTTGTAAAAAATCCTTTTAAAAATTTATATCATTGAGAGTGAAAACATTTAATGACTTCACAAAGTGAGTACATATTTTATCTCTCTTACTTATTCCAGTATATTATCTCTCTCTTTTTTTCTCTAAATTTTAATACTTCATCAGCACGAGCTTTACTCTTCATTGCCAAAAAGATTTATTTCATAATAATAAAGCAAGGGGAGAATTGTGATACCCAGATTTAGCTTTAAAAATGATTGATAGACTACTCATATCAACAAGGGTGCATCTTTTTTCATAGAAGCCCATTTGTTAGAACTCTTCAATTAAGTGTGCTTGGTGTGGAGCAATCTTAGGATGAATAACCTTTTGGAAAGTAATCCCGGTCGTGCACAAGTGAGGCTAGTCTACAAACTCCATGAGGAGTCACTGGCGGTTTGAGGGGCCAGGTTGTTATAAATTGTATCAAAGCAACCCTGCAACGGTGGTTGATTGTGTGCTCAGTGCACCCAGCAGGGGAAAAGATATCCTGAAACTACGGTCCAAAGAGGACATTGTATTTTTAAGTGGGGGTTAGATTTAGTATTAAAAAGGGTTGATAGACTACTTATATCAACAAAGTGCATCTCCTTTTCATGGGAACCCATTTGCTAAGAACTTCTCAGTTAAGCGTGCTTGGTGTGGAGCAATTTTAGGATGGGTGACCTCTTGGAAGTTTTCCTGGGCGTGCACAAGTGATGTCAAAGTGCGCTGAAAAGACTTGTGTTGGTTTGTGAGGCCAGTCTATAATCTCCATGAGTAGTCACCGACGGTCCAAAGGCCAAGATGTTACAAGAATATCATGAAAAATTACTTCATCCTAATAATTTCTAATATGGTTTATTAATATCATGAACTTCTATAATTAAATTTCAAGAATATAAACTCATAATTATTATATTTTATTTGTCATAAACTTACCTAAATTATTACATTTTTCAAAAGGAAACATAATATTGATGTCCTCACTATAATAACCATCAAGATGAGAAATAAAGTATCTGTCATAGATATGAGACAAGGCTTTGAGGGTGTACATGGCGTACAACAAACATTTGGTTGAATTGTATCAATCTTCCTAAATCAATAAAGGAAAAAAGTGTATAAGCAAGCCTCTCAATGCCTAATCTTAATCTTTCAAAAGTCTAGTTAATGACGAATATAAAATTAGAAAGATTATGATGAAAGTAATCTTTATATTTTTACGATGCTTTGAACTTGTTGATAGGAATGTTATGTTTTAGATTACTGATTCCTTGAGAGTACATTCTGGGATTCTTTTTCTCTTGTCTATTCTTCCCCTTATCTTTTCTCGAGCCGGGGGACTCCTTTTGGTTGTGCTCTCCTTTATGGGTATGAGTTGCCGCCGTCCTTCCCTCCCCAGACCCTGTCTATAGTTCTCTATGGACGGGATACACTGGGTAGGATGATGATGATGATCAATATTCTAATTATAATAATAATAATAATAATAATAATAATAATAATAATAATAGGCGACTTATTTCTTTCATCAACAAAATCAAAAGCTCTTAGAAACCCTAAAAATTCAATTCTTTATCTTTAAGCAAACTAGAAATAACAAAGAGAAGAACAATAAATTATTCATGAAGATAGGAAAAGAGGCTTGAAAGCCATATAAATTGATAGGTGAGATGAAGATCATCACGCACTTAAGATGAAGAAAAATAAGGTCAAATATTATGTGGTCAAATAAGGTCAAATATCATAAATTCTTAACTCAAACAAGAATCAATATTATTGGCTTTCCCCTTTTAAGCTATAAATGATCACTTCAAAATTTATAATTGAACATTTAAAAATTATAATTACGTAATTACAATAAAAACATAAGTGATGACTATTATAAACTCAAATAAAAATTACATTTGAATATAAAAGTATTAGAGGAAAAAAAATTTGGCAATTTTTTAATTAGAGAAAAAAAAAAACCTATCCTATAAGATGAAAATAAACAAACTAATAAATCTACTTATTAAACTAGCATTGCCCATCATTGGGAACATTTGATAATGGTAAACCCTCCAACAAGCAATCTACCGAAGGATTATTTAAGTCTCCCAAAATACTTCCATAAGCATTCCAACAAAGAGGTTCTACCCGACTCGTGGATTTCGCGGGTCTGAGATCCAGACCCGATACAGTAATGTTGGTGCAAGGTACTGAATCGCTGCATGCCAAGTGAACTGGTGGGTTTTTCGGGTCGTAAGTTCCATAAATGTTTGAATATGTAATGGTATCAATCAAAACCGCGGAAGTTTCGTTGGAGCAGCTTGAAGAGAGACAATAATACTGGTTTATTATAATCGGGTTTTGAACCGTATCCATTTGGATCCCATCAAAGGTTACTGCAGAAACGGATCCATATCCGCCTTGCCATGTCTTGATTCGGACTCCATTGTCGGAGTGTTTGATTGTGCAATTGCTAACGGTAATGTTGGATACACATGCCTTTGAATCATGAGCTCCTAAGCTCCCAATACTACAAGAATAATCAAAAGTTTAAATTCCAATAATTAGTAAGAAGTATAAGGGAAACCAAATTAAATAATATGCTTGTAAAGTTAATTTATCATTTTTTCACAATTTTAAATAAGAAATTTAAATTTTAGTACCTTATACCGTGACCAGGACCACAAGTCATATTACTTATGTCTAGATTATGACTCCCAGCTCCAATCGATATACAATCATCACCTATATAATCCAATAATAATAATGATAATTATTAAAATTTCACATAAATTTGAAGTATTTGCGATTATACTCTTGTGTATGGTAGAAAAAAAAAAGAAAAGAAAAAAATACCATTGGATACAACTGAATTGCGAATAATCACATCAATAGAGTTCTCTATGTGAATTCCATCAGTGTTGGGACTATTTGATGGTGAGTTAATAGCTATAGAATCCACAGTAACATTTTTACACATATCAAAGCGAATGTGAAATTTTGGGCTATTTATGACGT
This sequence comes from Amaranthus cruentus, assembly GCA_019425755.1. Taxonomy (NCBI): domain Eukaryota; kingdom Viridiplantae; phylum Streptophyta; class Magnoliopsida; order Caryophyllales; family Amaranthaceae; genus Amaranthus; species Amaranthus cruentus. The sequence goes on from CM033456.1 coordinate 14,898,648, forward strand.
TTATTCCCGTTAGTGTTAAATTTTTTCCTTCTAAGAACCTGATGGCCTGTAGAACAATACACTTTAGTCAATTTGTATGATGATGAAATTTTAAGAAAAATAATATCATTACTTTCATGATGACTAGAAAAGATCTACTAGATAGTTACTACATAATTAAATTTACAACTTACAGTTGGACTGTCACAACGTTCGTGTTTTTTAGTTTCTTTTTTCTGTAACAATTATAAAAATTGTGTTAGAATAAATCAAATGTATATAAATATATATGATACAATACCATATTCAATTTTCTCTAATGATAATATTGAGAAAAACAAACCTTATTATGATGATGAGGTTTACAAGGGAGATCCCACCATTTATGTCCTCTACCATTAATAAGGCCTTTACCTTGAACACTTAATCCATGAGTTTTATGGAAGATTATCCATTGTGTTTTTCTGATTTCGTTAGGCCATGACTCTGGTCCATCTGGTGCTATGATGGTTCCGTCAAGCTTCATACCAAAATCAAATTCGTCAAGAATATATTATTATTATTAACTTTTTATAATTTAAATATATATCAATTAAGGATTAAATTTGCACATCAATAAAATCAAAAAACAAATATGGTTTATAGTATTAAAACATGGAAAGTATGTACAATATTCTATATTAAATTCTATATCATGATTTTATAATTATATTAATTATTAGTGTGAATAAATGAAATACACCCAATAGAAAGAAAAACACTATTTAAAATAATTTATGTGATGACATAATAAGAAAAAAAAACTAATTAATTTACTTTTTCTAGTATCTAACCCACTAATTGATTTAGTCTTTCTTTATATTTGTTCTTTCAATAGTATAAATCGCTTAGAATAAGATCAAATCGTATTCATACAAAAATATAATAAAACCTCACATTAATTATTTTATTTATTTTTATTTTCATAAGAAATAGTTAAAATATCCGTCTCCATAGATAAAATATTTCTAACAAACTAACAATATTGAAAAGAAGGATCGAGTAAATATATTCAAACAACAATAAAAACAAAACCCTGAAAAAGAGGAAAAAAAACAAACATATTACTAATGATATAATTAGTAATGTTTACATGTGAACAAAAAAAATCAATAATATAATTTCATCATTAATTCAAATAAATTTGTAAAATGATTGTAGAATTGGAAATTAAATATATTAGGGTTTAATACTATTCGTAAATTTTTAATTAATTATTTATTTATTAATAATTTTGTTAAAAAAAAAAATAAGTTTTGAATTAGCTAGGGTTTTAAACGTACGTACCTGAAAAACAAGAGTAGAAGTTTTGCAAGGGCCATTAAAAACAAAGGGTTGAAGCAAGAAGGTATATCCTTGAGGCACAACAATATTTGAAGTATGACGATCAGCATTACAAGCTGCATCCCAAACAGATTTAAAAGCTGGCGTATCATCCGTTACGCCATCTCCAACACCTCCATACGAAATCACGTTGAACACATGATCATCCGCAGCAACATCATGATCATCGCTAGAGATTATTGAATCCTGACAGATTGGCGGCGGCATCACAATTCGAGAGTACTTATAATAACTACTTTGTATCCCATGGATGAAACTTGTAAACCAACACAAGTAGATGATGCTTAAAACTAAAGAGGAATAAGAAATAGCCATATTACTTTTTAGATCTATTGTATTGTATTGTTATAAAAAAAACTATTAATTAAAACTATTGCCCTATATATATAGCACAAAAAATGTGATTTTTTAATATATAACGGATATTTTATGAATAATATAAGATGTAAATCTAGAAATAGATACCCGGCCCATCTCTACAATTAAGGAGCTGATTTTTCGAACGATTAATTTAAATCAATTAAATTAAATAATTAAAACTAATTTGATTAAAAATAGAAAAAGAATCAGTCAATATGGTTAAAGAAAACGAAAATTGTTTGATTTTTAAATATATAACGGGTATAGATAATAAAAAGATAAAAATCTAGACATCGATACCTAGCCTTGCTCTACAATTAAGGAGCTAATTTTTCAAACGATTAATTTAGATCAATTAAATTAAACAATTAAAACTAATTTAATTAAAAAAAAGAAATAGTCAGGGTTAAATACGAAGAAATAGGAAATATTAAAAATTCTAAACATGCATAACAGTAATAATAACAACCGCCGAAAAATAAGCCTTTACTTTATTTATTTATTTATTTTTTGAAAAGAGCCTTTATAGTTATTAAACTGTTAATTCATATCACAAAACGATTAAATTGAAAAATAATTTCTACATAAATAAATTGCGGTAACTAAATAATGGAATAAATAATGGAGGAGTTTGATTATTTACAAATCTAACTTCTATATTTTTGAGGTCCAAAAAGAAGATTCTAGAAGTTAATTTATTAAATACTTTAACTGATTTATTTATCAAAAATTCTTGTGAGAGACGGTCTTTTTGTGAGACTATCTCTAATTGAGTTGACCCATTAGAAAAAATATAAGGAAAATGTAAGCAAATAGCTTTAATGGATTGGGACTGAGAGACGTCTCTTAAAAAGACGGTTTCGCAGGAGACTCTCTGTTTATTTATTTATTGTTTAATTATATTAACACGACTAATTTTGCCCAAAAAAATGAATCACGGCTAATTGATTGTTTATAAAATCATTTGCAGCTGGTCTTGTATGAGACAGTCTCACCATGAGACGGGTCTATATAATTAACCCATTACTTTAAATAATTACTTTATGATCGTAAGTGATCGTTTTAAGGTTTTAAGTAATTACATTGACGTTATAAGTGATCACTTTAAGACAAAAAGTTATATATTGGGTCAGCCCAATGGAGATGGCATCACTGTAAAACCGTCTCATTTAAAAATTAGTGAATCATTTATCGAATGATTGATCGTATAAGTCATTATTTTTGTCAATATTAGTTTATAATTGTTCTCTTATATTCTTAGCATCATTACTTGTATTTAAAAAAAAAAAAAACCATATATAGTATTGTGATGATTAATTGTAACTTTAAATAAACACTTACATTAGCTTAAAGTTGCTCACTTTACGTTACTACAGTGTTTATTAATTATTTTTTTAGGTGATCACTAGTAATTTTAAAATGATACGTCTAAATAATAAACTTCAAGTGTTCATTTACTTTAGTTTTAACGTTCTAGATATTATATTTCGATATACAACTCTTTTCGCATTGGTAAAACAAATCACTTATATTGACTTAAAATGATCAATTATTATAACTAAAAGTGAATACTTACATTACTTTCTAAAGTGCTCACTCGTACATTCTTAAAGTCTTTACTTATGGTTTTAAAATCATTCCTTATACTCTTAAAACAATCAGTAGTAACTTTAAAGTGATCACTTATATTAGTTTCAAATTGCTCAATTACGTTACTATAGATTTTACTTGTATTCTTAAAGTAATCACTTATGGTCTTTTTTTTTTTTGAAAAATAATCACTTATAATCTTAAAATGATAGTTTATTTATAAACTTATAGTTATCATTTTTAGTTTAATGTGCTTCATTATATTCTTAGGTATTTTCTTTGCATTCTAAAATTAATCACTTACGGATCTAGACTTGAAATGAGTAATTATAATTTAAAAGTGATTCCTCACATTCTTATCTTTTATTGTCTTCTTAAAGCGATTACTTACATTAGTTAAAAGTTCATCACTTACAACTTTTAAAGTTATCCTTTACATTTAACGTATATTGTAAGCTTAAAGTTGTCATTTACATTAGATTTAATGTGATGCATTATATTTTGATATTTTCTTCACATTTTAAAATAGATCACCCATAATGTTAAAGTGATTGTGTAAGTTACTTTTAAAAGCGTCACTTATATTTTCTTCATATTTTCTTCACATTTTACTATGGTTACATTCAGGGGCGGAGCAAAGGTTTTTGAGGCCCTAATTATTTTTGCGATATTTTTCGAAATGGGGCCCTTCGTTATATCAAAAGATAAAAAATTTCCACTTTAAGAAAAATAGTTCAAGATAATACTCTATATTGTAACAATATATTCAAAAATTACTTAAATATATAATAAAAATTTACAAACAAATCACTTAAAAAGTGTTGCTCTTTTCACATGTCTTGAAGCAAAATCATCTACAACAGATTCAATATCAATTTCCTCCAAAATATCGCTCTCGATTGCCATTAACGCAAGACCATTTAGCCTTTCTTGTGACATAGTGCTTCGCAAATATGACTTCAACAATTTCAACTTTGAAAAACTTCGTTCTGCAGATGCAACAGTAATGGGAATAGTTAATAAAATTCTGTAAGCAATAATTGCATTTGGAAAAGAAGTAAAAGGTTTCATAAATTGTAATATGTCAATTGCTCCAATTTTCTTAGGTAAAAGCTCTCTAAGCAACATTAACTCCACAAATAAATCATTTCCATCAATGTCAGATTCCTCACCTTTCCTAAGAGAACTTTCCAAGTTAATGCAACATGATCTAAGTTTTTTTTCATCTATGGAATTTAGTTTATGAGAATTGAACAAAAAGCCAAATATATTCTCATAATATTGATATTGTTCAAATCTCTTCTCCAAAGAACCAATAGTTTGATCAACAATGTATAAAAAGTATTGTATTCTGAATGATTCCTCTGGTGATAATAAAGTTTCTTCATTACTTGTTTCATCAAAATGTCTTTTTCTACGCACTTGACGTTTTTGAGGAAACACACACTCAATTCCTATTTCATTTGCTAACTCTTTTGCTGAGATCAATGCATTCGAAAAACCAGTTTCTCTGTAATTTTTAAAAAAGGAAATTAATCCTTCAATCATATTTATAGCAACGTCTATCATCATGTCTTTTGATTGTAATTCCTTGCTAACCAAATTTACTTGACTAAGAATTTCATACCAAATTATAGTAGCAAGTAAAAATTCAAAACTACCAAGTTCATTATTTGCTAATGACTTAGCTTCGCTTTGCACTAGAGTATCCGTATCTTTTTCAGCTAATTCAACTAAGGCTTCATAAAGTTCAGCAATTTGAAATCGTATAGCTTTTATGCTCTCAACTCTACTTTCCCATCGTGTGGTGGACAATGGTTTAAGTGTCAAATTTTTCACATGTTCCTTCAAAATAGTCCATCTTTTTGTAGATTTGGAAAATATAGTGTAAATACGTTGGACAATGCCAAAGAAGTTTCTTGCTTTGTCTGAAGTATTTGCAATGTCACACAAGACCAAATTGAGACTATGACAACCACACGGAGTAAAAAAAGCTCTAGGGTTCAATTCTAATAATCTCTTTTGGACACCTTGATTTTTCCCTCTCATATTAGCACCATTATCATATCCTTGACCTCTCACATTATTTATATCAAGGTCATGAGATTTTAACATATTTTCCAATTCTAAAAAAAGTCCCGCACCACTAGTATCATTAACAACTAGAAATTCAAGAAAAAATTCTTCAACTTTAAAAAAGTTAGTAGAGCCATCAACGCATCTTATAATTAAGGACATTTGTTCTTGATGACTAGAGTCGGGGGTGCAATCCAACATTATAGAATAATATTTTGCTTCTTTTATTTTTTTCACAATAATGGATCTAATGTTAGAAGAAAGCAAAAGTATTAATTCATTTTGAATAAAATGACTTAAGTAATGATGGTGAATTTTTCCACTATTAATACGCTCAACATGTTCAATCATCACAGGATCAAATTCATATAGCATTTGAACTAATCCTAAGAAATTGCCATTTCCTTTTTCAAATAACCTTTCTTTACTTCCACGAAATGCGAGGTTATTTTGACCAAGATATTTCACTATAGCAATGATTCTAATGAAAACATTTTTCCAATGCTCTTTTTCCTTTTTAAATTGTTGTTGAGAAACTTTATCAATTGTCTCATTCTTTTGCAATCTAAATCGAAGTTCACACCAAGTAGACATATTTAATATATGCTCACGACTAGTTTCATGTTCTTTGAGTCTAACACTTAAATTATTCCAATCATTAAACCCTTCACGAACTAAAGCACCTTTTACCAATCCTTTTTTAAAGATTTTACAACAAAAGCAAAACACTCTATCAAGCTCCTTTGAATACACAAGCCATTCTCGATCACAAGTTTCACCATTGGGCAAAGACCTTGTATAATGAGCTTAGAAAATCTACGATTAACACTATTTTTGGGCCTTTCACAATTTCTAAATCCCTTTTAGTTCCATTCAAAGCCAAAATATCATTATAATTATTATCAAGAGTGTCCCAATTTTTGGGTTCGTTTAATTCAAGCTCGTTATTATCATTTTGTTCAACATTATTATTATTATAATCACATTTTTGTGAATCATTACCTTCAAGATTATCACGTTTTGTGCAAAGTCTTCAAAATTATCAACTAAGTTAACACCAACATCCACATGTTCAACATCATCAATTGTAATATTTTCCTCCTCTACGGATTAGATTGTGTGGGAGTGTTATTTTTCAAAAATTTATCTAGAGCACCTCTTTGGGATTGAATGAATTGTTGTACCCTTTTTGTTTACTACGTTTTTGATCCGATTGTACTTACGAAACATAATAAAATAGCACAATCAAATACAAAAGAACTTAAATACGAAACTAAGAGAAAGGAAAGCAGATATTAGCTTGAATGTCCTCCGTTTCCAGTTAATTTACGCAATTGAAGTCCAATACTTGATTTCGATTTTGTATTGATTAAGATGGCAAGACCAATTTGTATAGAAGAGCAATTCAACGAAATTGAAGACAAAAACCATAAGATTTTTGATTTTGCATTTAACCAATAATAAACCCAATTAATTCATTCATTCATAAAGTCTAGAACTGTAGATTAATAAAATAAAAAATTCAGAAAATTAAATCTTATAAGTTATTATCAATAAATAAAATACCTTTAGTTGAAGATCTGGTGTAATTTTCTCCTTGATAATTCAACTTTGGGGCTTTAGAAATTGGAGATATAAATAAAATTCTCCATTTTAAATAAAAGTTATAGAGAAATTAATGGTGTTATGGAGAAATTAATGGAGTTATGAGAAGTGGAAAGGTTAGATATTAGAGGGAACAACTAAGAAGATGAAAAAGCCTAATTGATGGATCTGATAATCTCCATTTTCTAGAATAGTCTATTGCAATTACACAGAGACATAGAGTTGGAGTGTAATTTGAGTGGGGCCCGTAATTGATTTCATTTACCCAAAAAAAGTTGGGAGTGATTTATTGGTGGGGCCCACCATACTTCATTTTCCAAAAATAAAATTTGTCTTTGGTAAGATTTGATCCCACACCACTTTGTAAAAAATATCAGTATTCTACCAACTCTTCCAATTACATTTTGTGTTTCTATTACCACAATTTAATATTTGAGGCCCCTTATTTCAGGGGGCCCTAGGCGGTTGGCTACCCGGAATGGGCCTAGAACCGGGCCTGGTTACATTCATTATTTTTCTATTGCTCAATTATATATTATACTCCCTCTAAGTAGTTGTCACATTTCCTTATTTGTCAAATTCATATCAATTGTTACATTTTCTTTTTTGTCAATATCTTTTTTACCTAAATACCCATGTTAATACAAGTAAAGACTAAAATACCCCTACTTTTATTACTTACAATACTCCAACTACCACATTTACAATTAATTTAATTAATTAAAATACTCTAACTACCACCTTTTTAATGGACCCCACACCACCCTAAATAAGCGTGACCAAGCAAATCGGACAACTAAATTGGTTCGGAGGGAGTATATGGTATTAAATATATGGTTTCATATATACAAGATAGCAATATGGAACTAATATCAATCCGGGTAGCTACACACTTTCTAAAGTTTTTCTTGAGCAGAGAAACTCTTTTACCGCACTCTCTTTTATGGGTATGAGTTGTGTGTGGCAATGGTTCCTATGAGCGGGATATATTGGGTATGATGATGCTGATGATAATCAACAAATTTAAAAGAATGGTGTGTTTGGCAATGAAAATTTGATTTGTAAATTCTAAATTGCCTCAATTCACTTGTTTGTGAGGTCATAAAATTCAATTCTAGAATTTGGTCCGATTCCAATTCAATTCAATTCCAATCCTCTTTAAAATACCCCATACTAAAATGATAGCTCAAGGCCTGTCATTTCAATTCTAGAAACTGTGCACCACTTTCAAGTTCTAGACTTCCAAGCTTCCCCATAAGTTTTCGTATGTGCTGGAATGGCAGGAACATGTGTGTTGGGTTTCAGAACATTGTATGGCATTTCATAAGGCCTTAAAGACATTGCTAGTTGAATGCCCTTTTCTCCCTTTTTTTTCAAATAATTTTTTTTTTTCTTAAATTTTAGCTTGGCGAATAGATTGCGACACGATATGCATATAACTAATCTCTATGGGAGGGTGTCTTGGAAGTTGGAACGGTCTCTTATAGTAGCATTGGCAGCGTGTTAGATATGGGAGATGTTGCCTCTAGAGGTATTCATTCGGGTCATCGGGTCAATTTTAGGTTAGGTGTTTCGAGTCGGTTTAAAATCGGATCTTGTGTTCACATTGATTGTTACACTATTTTAAATTCATTTAGAAGTCGGGTTTCGTTCTAAGGTCGGATAAATATCAGGTCATCGGGTTAAGTAGTGACTAAATTTTGCCAAAAAAGTTTTTGAACCATTATGTTTAATCAAATGTTAATATTGACTTTTTGAAGTAGTTCGTCATTTTTGTCAAATAATGTTAGAATTTAAATTTTAAAAATTAAAAATTTCAATGATTCCAAACAATCTTTAGGATCTGTAATTATGGAATTGAAAATTCTAAGATTTTCCAAACAATAAATTTAAATTTGAAATTCATAATTTAGAAATTCAAAATTGAATTTGAAGTTTTCAATTCAATTCTTAATTTTCAAACGCTACCTAAAAGAATTATACTTTCACATACAAGGGCAAAATGTTTAATGTAAGGAAACACTAAAATTAAAATAACCTTCATATCTTCCTCAATTGAAACACCCAGAATAGCCTTTGAAGAACTAAATATTCTTTCAATACATAGGCAACCCAAGTATATCAATTATCATCATGCATATTGTTATGAATTGTGACTTGAGCGCATCAAATTGATATGTGCATTCAAGAGTGGAATCCAATGTGTATGTTAATGTGGGTGTTTAAGTGTAGATTAATTCTTGAAGTTATGATGGAATTAAAGTATGTAACTTAAACATGGATGTTATAGTGATGAGTAATGATATGAATAACTTAATAAGGAGACTCGAAAGGATCGAACAAGAATCTTGACTTTGCTCGAGGTGCTCGAACAAGGCATCAAATGTATGTCTATTGCCTTGAACGAGCTGGTGGTTCAGTAGCAAACAGAAGCTTCAGAGAACAAGTGCTCGAACGAGCGGGGAAGGTGCTCGAACGAGCACTCATCAGGTCCAAGATTAGTAGTTGCCTCTGTGGGTGCTCGAACGAGCCCTGCTGCCAGTGAGAACATTGTATGTTGTTTCGTCCATTCTTCTTCTTTGGAGCTGTTATGTTTCACATTTATTCTTAGTCTTAAATATGTGTAACTCATTAGTGAATTATTCCTTATAAATAGAGAGCCAAAGTATTCTTATAAATAGAGCTATTATGAGTAACTCATTAGTGAATTGATTCACGAGCACTTATAGCTTAAAATGATCATTTACATTCATTTTAAAATATTCACTTATATTCTTATAGACTTCACTTACAACACCAAAATGATCATTTATAGTCTTAAAATAATTAGTTATAACCTAAATGTGATCACTTATAATCAAAGCCATATAATAAGACAGTAACAAACTAGCAAGAGGTTATAACACAAAGCCAAAGTATTATTAGGGTCTTTATTTGCAATCTTAAATTGATTATTTGTAATCATAAACTATTAATATTATAAATTGATCACTTCTATTAATTTTATATTGCTCACTTATATTATTATAGAATTTCTTTGCAATTTAAAAGTGATGATTTATGATATCAAATGATCAATCATAATCTAAAAATGACTGCTTATAATCAAATCAATATAATAAGGCAGTAGCAATAGACATGAGCTTCTCCAACCAACAACACTTAAAAGTGATGATTTATGATATCAAATGTTCTTACTTTATAATAAAGTATCATTTTTTATATATATAGTAACCAAACAAAATCAAACAAAAATCCTTCTCATCCTTCTCATTTTGAAATCCTTTTTATTTGATCTTTCATATATATATATATATATATATATATATATATATATATATATATATATATATATATATATATATATATATATATATATATATATATATATATATATATATATATATATATATATATATATATATATATATATATATATATATATATATATATATATATATATATATATATATATATATATATATATATATATATATATATATATATATATATATATATATATTCCTTCAATTATTTGTCCTTTAAATTTTCCAACAGAGAAGCTCTGTTAGCTTGTTGGAAATTCCCAGCTAAACCAAGATGAGCCATAAGTAGCCAAGTCATAGTAATCAGTTCTCCACCTGCATTTAACCTTGCTACATGTAATCTAGCATGTGACCGCCTTGCTGCATAACAAAGTAGGTGCACCCAAACTTTACTTGTAATCTCCCACTGATTTTCTTCTAAACTTCGCAATTTTTCTGCGAGTTTACAGGCATTATAGAACACAACTTTCTTTGGTTGTTGTTTTTTTAGTACAGACTCTTCCTTACCTGCATCCGACATGAGTACATCGGAAAACCGCTCCAGCACTGTTTCAGGCCGATCATTCCCTTCTTGTTCCTTGTTCCTTTCTAAAACCCATGCTAATAATTGCATCCCATACAAAGTTGTCCTTTCGAATATCATATCTGAAAGCCCTGCTATTGAAGATAACATTGGTCGTTGCCTTAGTATAACATATAACATGTAATCTGACAGCTGCTTACTCAATTTACAGCACAAAGCTTCACCAACACACTCTTTATCTTCCATTGCACAATAACGATTGTCTGTCCGATAGCATAAATCAGTAGCGACATGCCAAGTTAGTACGATTTCATCATAGTTAAGATCGTATGTCCAGTCTCTTAATATATCAGGCACAAGAAACGAATTCGTTTGGAAAATAGGATTAAATCTAGATGAACTTGTGCTTGCATCGTCATTGGCTATCTTGGCCTTCTCATATATCTCTTGAGTGACAAATTCCACAAGTTTCCCATCATCAACTGGGACATCGCGGACATAGAACCATCCAATGAAAACATCCTTGACAGACGTTACGAATATGTATTTGTTATGTATAGGGTGAAGACCTCTACAACATTCAAGCACATTATATTGTGAAATCGATTCAGACCATCTTCGAGAGTAGCCTCTAATCCATAATGATAAGAAGTTGCGAAACTTGATACTAAAGTTTTGGTACGAGGGTACTTTGATAATGAACCAGTCGGACACGAATAACTTAAGAACAGCATACAAATCTAACACTACAGCTCCAACAAGCAATACACAAGTTATCCAAACATCAGTCTTGTTGTATTTAGTCTTGTCAGTAAAACAGAACAACAATGCAGCTACCACAACTGAAAGAAAGCAAACAACACGACCAAATAGAAGACCTTTTTTATTTAACAATAGAGTTGCCTTAGTATAGAAAATATCATATATGAGATTAAGTTCAATTTCAATGATCTTGATTGCGTTCTTTGGATCGAGACCCATGAAGAAAGTACGACTTTTTGTGCTGTCATCAAAGGTTAATGCACTATCTACTAGAAGACCTTTGAACATTGTGTAAGCTGTATAAGCATCTGATATCATATCAGTTTCTGTTACCTCACCATGACCCATTTGTTTAGATCTAAATAAGCAATGATCTGATTTTATTTTAGTGTTTTTAGAAAGTGAGTCGCTGAAAGTGTCGGTGCTAGCAAAGTACAATGCGCATGTACGCTCAATGTATTTCATACATCCATCGGCGAACATGAGCAACGTTGGAAGGCAGAGGGAATTCTTTATTCGAACAGACAGGCCAAAGACGTAAAGTGTGATAACCGCTTGGGTTACAAGCTGAAGCCCATGTCGAAGCCACAACTCATTGTCCTCTAACGCCAGAGCAGAAATAGTGTCAGGGCCACCTATTAGAGAATCCTTAATAAATACCTCATCATGCTTAACTCTGTGTTTTACAAAATGCTTTACATGGAAACGAATCAAATAATATCTCACTTGACTCTGTGTTTTACAAAAATAAAATTAACAGCCGACTTAATCAGCTGGTTTATTAGGCAATAGTTTAAGCTAATTTCTCCAATTATTAACCATTTGTAGAAAAACAAATATATCATGAGACTTTGATCATAAACTTAAACTCTTGGGTTAAGTAGGTCTAATAACAGAAAAAAATTATGTTTGCCAAATAATAATAGTAATTATATTAAATTTAAATTATTGTAACAAAAATTTGCCTAAAATTATCCAATATTTTTAAGATTTTCCTATAATAATCTCAACTATTAATTCGTAATTATATGGGATGTTTGCCTAGATTAAAATAATTAAGTATCCGGATGATCCGCTATAGTATATAATTTACCAAAAAAGTAAACTGAAAATTAATACTCCTTTCTATTCTCCCTAAGTGTCCCATTTGACTTTTCACCATTTTTTAGGTGATCAAATGGGACCACTTAAGAAAAGTGTAGAGTTTTTAAATTTTTATAGGTGTAAAGTGAGGTTAGTAAGTGTAAAGGCGTAGAATAGTTAAGTTTATTAGGAATAAATTGGTAAAGTTAACATACCCAAAATAGAATTTAGACATTTAGGATGACTTGATCTAATAAGGAAATTAATAAGACACTTAGAGTGAATAGGAGGGAGTATAAAATTAGAAAAATATTTTTAAATTTACATAAAAAAAGCTCTAAAAAAATTTTGTTACTTTTTTAAATATTTTTTTTGAACATGTCTTTAAATTTATTTTTAAAAAAATATAAACTTACTATTGCAGGTAAGACAATTGAGATTATTCTAGACATATACCCTATTAAATTGAAATTATTCATAGTTAATATATTATTAAGGTGAGATAACTGTAGAAAAATCGTAAAATAGTTAAGGTAATTTAATGAAGTGGATTATTATAGAGTTAAGAGTCGTTACCAAGATGTAACAAAAGGAATGGTGCCCAAAACGCAGAAAGCTGTGGGCCCGGCGGAGAATCAGCGTCGCTACTCAAAATCAAGCCGATAGTAAACAGTGCAACAGCATCAGCTGACAAATACAACAACCAAATACACAAAAGAAACAAACCATTTGCGCAGCGCTTCCTGTGAGCCAGAAGGGTAAGTACTGCTTGAATCAGTAGGCTTACAACCATAAATACACGGATATCCCATTTATTCAACAGATGTTTCACTCTCTCTACTGTCTCACTTTCTAAATTCATGTTTTTTCATGAACTTTTTCCCAATTTTTCTTTTTTTACAAATTCTTATGAGAGACCTTCTTTTCAGTAAGTCAGTCTATTATCAGTTTTTAATTTAATCAAGCTTTATTTGACTAAGCTGAAAGACGTCTTTCAAAAAGAAAATCTCTCACTAGAGGAGGCTTTTTTTTCTTTAGGGAGGTTTAATTTTTAGTGTGTAGCTAGAATGGATATAGAGATTAAAGACACAGAAACTGAAAGCTATAAATAATGGTGTTTCTGTATTAGTTATAAGTCAACCATCCAACAGTTAGGATGAATTTTTTTGCGTGAATTTAATTAGTTTTATAGTGATAAAAGATTAAAAGTGTTATGAAGCGAGTTTGAAGTGTTTTATAGAAGTTATAAGTTCAAAGACATTTTCGTAATTTTAATTAATTAATTTTAAATAGGAGTGACGATAAAATAAAAATGGTGAAGAATTATAAAAATTGGGAATTTCAGTTTCTAATTAAACATGTGCTACATGATTACTTAATTAGTTTTCTAGTCATGGATCATGGTCAATCTTCAGTCTTGACTCATCAAAATCATAAATAAACAAGTTTGGTAAGATATTAAGGTTATTGATTAGGTACGTTATTTGTTTCTTTTATTTATTCTTTTTTTTTCATTTTTGAAATGTATTTATTAATTTATTTAGTAATAAATAACTCTTATTTTTATCCTTCTTCAATTAAGAAAAAATAAAAGGTATAATTATAGTTAATATATTGTGTTTACATTTTCTTAATTTATGTGTCCTTGTAAAGGTAACATGGGGAGTTAATGATAACATGGGGAGTACTCGATAACCAAGAAAACATTAATTAAATTATAATTAATATGATTTGATATGAACAATCTTGTTGTTTAAATACAGTATCATATTTTGTTTAGATTTTTAACATTATCGTTCTGACCTTTCGATTTATTTATCGCTTTTTTTAATGTCTACTAGAAGATTGCTCGGTCATGGGGCGGGGTTCTATAAGACTCGGATTCAGACCCTTTTAATTTTTTGAGATCTAGACTCAGATACAGACCTTAAGGTTTCAAAATTTTCAGATTCGGACTCAGACCCTTCGAATTTAATGAATCTAAGGTCCTTAATGGGTCTAAAAAAGTATATTTGATTTGTCAAATTTGAACCATTTGTAAGTCATTATATTTTTCGTATATTTGTAAGAGACTTATTATCGTAGTTTACAAATATTTGATACTCCCTCCTATTCTACCCATTAGTCCCATTGATTTTTTTTCACTATTCACTTATTATTCTTAATTTGTATTTGATTCTTAATCCATAAGTTAAAACATAGTCATGTAGGATCTTATTTGATTCGTCTCAATACAAAGATTATTAATATCTATTTTTTATAATTCTTAATTAAAAATAATTAGAGATATTAAAAGTTAAAATGTTGTCTCGGCAAGTGTGAAAAATCAAATGGGATTAATGGGTTGAATAGGAGGTAGTACTAATTTAACATCTAAAGTTGCATAGCATCATTCATATACGCTTAAATTCTCTTATGAACACTGGTTCGAGTCCATGAAATAAGAGCAATTGGGTTAGCACTTAGCAAGTAGCAAATATAATATGATTATATGAAAAGAAAATAAGTATTGGGGGCATAATTCATACATAAAAGACAAATAAAAATGCACAATTTAATATTTATAAGGGTCCAAGGGGCGGGTCTAGGGTCCAAATCTCGAATCTGAACCCAAACCCGCCAATTATTTTTTAGACCCAGATTCGACCCGGATCCGATAGTCTCAAAAAATAAGACCCAAACCCTTAAAAAAGGGCGAGTCCAACGAATCCAGTAAAGTCGTGGACCCGTGACCATCCCTATTCACACCCTACATTTTTTATCTGTCTCTTTAATTATACTCGTGCCATGTTCATGATACAATATTTACTGATGTTATTTTCAAAGTTGTCATTTGTCATTTTTTGATGATTTATTCTTTGTATTTTAATAAATTTGCGATAAAAATAATTTTTTTATTTTTAGTTTTAATATTTTAATAATGTTTATTATCCCTATGTGTATTCCACTAATTTTTTTTGACATATTTATATTATGTTTTTCACTAACTTTATAAAAATATTTTTTATTAATTGTGGTTCACACATTTTCTTTATTAACTTTCTTTTAATATTTTTTTATGTTTATAATCTCTATTTTTACCTATCAAATTTATTATTTAACAAAATAATATATTTATTATCGAAAAAATTTTATTTTTCTTAATTGGAAGATTCTTATTGCTGCCATTTTAATAAAAAACGGATGGAATGAGTAATTGTGTGAAGCGACTACTTTGAATGTCAATGTGCATATCACATTGACACACCCTAGATTATTTATGTAATACATTGTGTGAATTGTGATGGGGCATGTGATCAGAAAGAGAAATTAAAATGGTGATGGTTGTTTATTTAATTAATTCTATTCTAGGTGGATAAAGATGCTTTATTTAATCATAAGTTCATAAGTAAAATAGGAAAATACTTTTAATATATAAGTATAGCCTTTAGAGCTACTTATAATAAGCATTAATTAAAGTTCATAATATATTCTTTTATTATATAATATTCCTAGAAGAAATTGGACGTAGATGAATATAAAATTTAATAAATATTACAATTAATAACCTTTTGATACATAAACAATAAATACCATGAAATCTATTTTTGTGCATGGTTATATTTTCTAATTTTCAAAATATCAATCTAAACAATTTTCTTTATATCATTAATTATATAAATTAATTATTTTAAACCTTTATCAATCGTTACATTTTATTTTAATTCCTTTATATCATCGTTTTAGTAATTTTTATCAAAATTAGATTTTTAATTAATTATAAAAAACTATATCATAAACAAAAAAATAAAGACCAAAACCATTTCTTGTAACAGATGCTTTCCTCACAGAGCTATTTCGCCCACAATGAAACTTGGGTTGAACTTCATCAATACGTTATAGAGATACAACGATTTCCATTACAATAAAAGCAATATATAAAGTAGCTAACAATGACAATGAACATGTGTATTTTCATGAGAAGTTATTTCAGATGAAAGTAGGAATATGCTAAAAAAATGTGTCTAGAAAATTAATGAGACCTAGGTCCCTATCTTAAGACTTAAAACAATGAAATGAAGTATAACATTCATTCATTACATCTTTTCAAAGTAACACATCCCTGCTTGTTACACAAAGAGGTCTATAAAATAGACCCGAGGATCTAATATTCACCCCACTTTATAACTGAACTGATTTTATTACACCGACACAATTATGTAAAAATCAATACAGACGCTACACCCGAATTAAATCATGATAACTAATACTTCCTCCTATTCATAGAGAATGAGACATTTCCTAATTGGGTCAATTCACTGAAAATGTATCATTTCTATTTTTGTCATTCTTTTTTACCCTTTTACCCTTACTACAACTACACAACAACACATAAATATTAATACCCTTTATAGAATAAGAGGATTTTCCATTCACTTTTAAGTGGTTTCCCACCCGTTTTGGTGCAAAACCCAAATGTACTATTCTGAAGGAGTATTAATTAATTATAACCTCAAGCGCTCTTCCATATCAACAATTCAGTCTCAAATGCTCTGTTAGATTCTTGAAATAGCCCTGCTAAACCAAGATGAGCCATGAGTAGCCATGCTATTGTAATAAGTTCCCCACCTTCATTTACCCTTGCAATATGGTATTTAGGCTGTGACCGACTAGCACCATAACAAAGTATGTCCACCCAAATGTTACTTATAATTTCCCACTGATTCCCTTTAAAACTCCTCAATTTTTCCGCAAGTTTACAGGCATTATAAAACACAACTTTCTTTTCATATTCTTCTTTTAGTTCATACTCTTCCCTATCTACTTTCGACATCAAATGATTGCAAAACTGCTCAAGCTCCCTTCCGGGTTGATAAACACCTTCCTCTAATTGAAACCTTCTCATCAATTTTCTCCCGCACTTAACCGTCTGTTCGAACTGGATATCTGAAAAACCCGCCACTGACAACACCATTGGTTGCTGCCTAAGTATGATGTACAGCATATAATCTGACAGCTGCTTACTGAACTGATAGTACAGAGCTTCTCCACTACCATTTGTATGATCCTTAAATGTATCATAGCTATCATCAATACGATAACATAAATCGGTAGCAAGGTGCATAGTAAGTAAACTTTCGTCGTATGTAAGGTCTGTTATCCATGGCCTTAAGTCATCAGGCACGAGTGTAAATTCTGTTTGGAAAATTTGAACACCACTAGCGGAATCCACTTCTTTGGTTGTGCTTTCATTATTCGCTTCTTTAGCCTTCGAAATTATCCTGTCAGTGATAAACTCGACAAGTTTTCCATCATCGATTGGGTGTGCTTGCACATAAAACCATCCGATCAAAACATCTTTGACACGCTCTATGAATACGTATTCTAAATATAAAGGAAGATGATCACCTTGACAACATGTCAACAAGTTGTACTGTAAAATTGATTTTGACCATCTGCGAGAAGAGCTTACAACCCGTAAACATAAGAACTCGAGCAACTTCTTACAATGAGTTTCTAAGAAATCGCTTTGGTAGCATGTTTTGATGATGAACCAAGTGGATGTTACTAACTTAACAGACGCGTACAAGTCTAACGCTATGGCTCCAACAAGCAACACAAATGTTATAACAACGTCTATCTTGTGGTATTTACTTTTGTCTTTCAAAGTAAACAGCACAATAGATGTCACAACAGAGAGGAAGCTAACAACACGAGCGAGCACAAAACCTATTTTACTCATCATCAACAAAGGTTTCTTTGTAAAGAAAGCTTCATATATGAGATTAAGTTGAATCTCTACGACCTCAATAACTTGGTCTAGTTTAATACGTAGGAAGAAGTCACGACTATATTTAAGTGCATGTAAGTTCACTGCATTATCTACTAAAAGAGCTTTGTACCACTTATATGCTTTAAAAGCTTCTTTTATCATGTGTATTGGTGTAAAAACAACCAGGTGACCATCGAAGATTGATTCTCCCTCTTTAGAAAGCTTGTGCATGAAAATGTCGGTGCTAGCAAAGTACAGTGCACATGTTCGCTCAATGTATTTAATACATCCATCCACAAACATGAGCAATGTTGGCAACCATAGATATTGGTTTGTTCGAACGGATTGAGCAAAGACGTAAAGGGTAACAGCCGCTTGTGTTGCGAGCTGAAGCCCATGTCGAAGCCACAACTCATTGTCCTCCAGAGCTAGAGCAGAGATAGTGTCCGGACCACCTAGATATTATATGAAAGGTGAACATTATTGGGAAAATGAATCGATCAATTCATATTACCAATACAGCAATTGAAAACATATAAGCGTCAAGAAACCAACTCAACAAAAAGTTTAAGTTGATGGTTAACGCTCTAACATATGCTATATACACTAACACGCCCCTCACACGAGAGCCTTTTGAGCTAGAAGTGGAATGCAATACACATGTCCTCTTCAAACCTAACACTAAATCTCCTCATGCCTATCACTAAAAATTTCATTTTAAATGATGAGTGGTTGAGATTCAAATTCATGACCTCTTTTCATGTTAGCTTCTGATATCATGTCAAGAAACCAACTCAACTAAAAATTTAATCTGATGGTTGAGGCTAGACCTGTGCAACGGGCCGGATACGGACCGGGTTGGGCTTGAGTAGAAACGGGTCGGGCCGGATCGGGCCTTACAAAATTAAAGGCGGGCTTTAAATGGGCCGGGCCTGTAAGACCCGACCCGATCCGGCCCATTTATTTTATTGAACATACAAATACATGTCAGAATTTGAAAAAAAATAATAATAATAATAATAATAATAATAATAATAATAATTATAATAATCATACTACTAAATACTACTAATAATAATAATAATAGATAATAATAATAATACTAACTGTTATAATAATATATGATAATAATAATAATAATAAATAATAATAATAATAATAATAATAATAATAATAATAATAATGATAATGATAATATTAATTTGCTGTGTGTTGTTGCAAATATGATGCAGCAAAGCTTCTGTCTATGCAAATATGCAAGTCTTTCGAGTTTGTTGTGTACTTGTGTGTTGTCTACTTTGGATCAGGGTCCATTTACAACCCTTTAAAAACCCTTATCCCATCCTTATATTTTAATTTTTATAAATTAAATTTTAAGTCCAACCCTTTTCAACCCTCCCCCATATACAACCCTTACAATCAAGGGCTGGATCAGGGGCTCCAAAGAGGATCCAGCCCATTGCACATGCCTAGTTGAGGCTCAAAATATGATATATACTTTAAGAATAATAATCTGGAACTTACTTTAAATAATTAAGTGCATTGATAAATTAAAGAAAGAAAGTTTGGTAAAGTAATAAAACGTAAAATTACTACATTGCTTTTCTTTTTATTTGTTTTCTTCTATTGATGAAAAGTTACAAAGGGTCTTAAATAGAGATGCAAATAAGTAAGTTTTCTAAAATTAAGCCACTAATTAAGTGTCAATGGGAAGTTAAATAAGCCATTACTACTAATAACTGACTAAAATAACCAAATCCTTACTCCTATATAATAGGAGTGTTTAGACTATCTGATGCAAATATTTGATATATTAGTTGGTTGAAACAACTTATTGTTATGAATAAGTAGTTTTTGAACAAATTGTTAATAACAACGAGTTCAAAATCAATTGGTCAAACAAATTAATAAAATCAATTAGTTAAATCAGCCAATATAATATACTTTCAGCTATCAGTTATCCTCAATAATTATTTTAATTTTGAATCAATTCTCAAGATAAGTAAAATAAAATGTGACAGTAAATTCAAAAGAGGTTAGAATTCTGACCGAGATGTAAGAGAAGAAATGGTGCCCAAAACGCAGCTAGCTGTGTGCCAGGACGAGAATCTTGATTGGCATTAGAAATGAGTCCGATAGTGAACAATGCAACAGCATCTGCTGACAAATACAACATCCAAATACAAAAACGAAAGAAACCATTCTTCCCGCAACGCTTTCTGTAAGGTGCAAGAAAGGTAAGTAATACTTGAATTACAAAGCTTATGACCATAAATACACGGATGTCCCATGTATTCCATATCTCTTTAACTTTCTCAACTGTCTGCTTTTCTAAATGCATTTGGATGATTTCTTAATTAATGGTGTAGAGACAAGAGAGTACAAAATGATACACAAATTGAAAGCTTTAAAATGGCTATTCTAATTAGGAATTTATTAATTTTGTGTTCATTAAAAGTCAACCAAATCACTTGCAGGCTACTAACTGCTGACATGTGGTACATAGTTATAGTTTCCAAGTCTTGGTCAATTATTATTATTCATTTTAATTTTAATAGGAATTCCACATCCTCGTGTTATTAAAGATAACATATTGATTTGTTTAGGACAGGGGCGGAGCAAAGGTTTTTGAGGCCCTAATTATTTTTGCGATATTTTTCGAAATGGGGCCCTTCGTTATATCAAAAAAAATAGGAATTCCACATCCTCGTGTTATTAAAGATAACATATTGATTTGTTTAGGATTGTAACAATATATTCAAAAATTACTTAAATATATAATAAAAATTTACAAACAAATCACTTAAAAAGTGTTACTCTTTCACATGTCTTAAAGAAAAATCATGTACAAAAAGTTCAACCTCAACTTCCTCCAAAAATTCTTTTTCGATTGCCATTGACGCAAGACCATTTAGCCTCCCTTGTGACATAGTGCTTCGCAAAAATGACTTCAACAATTTTAACTTAGAAAACTTCTTTCTGTAGACACAATAGTAATGGTAATAGTTAATAAAACTTAGTAAGCAATAGTTGCATTTGGAAAAGACATACAAGGTTATAAAAATTGTAATATGTCAGTTGCCCCAATTTTCTTTGGTAAAAGCTCTCTAAACAATATTGATTCCACAAATAAATCATTTCCATCAATTTCGAATACCTCACTTTTTCTAAGAGAACTTTCTAAGTTAATGCAACATGATCTAAGTTTTTTTCATCTATGGAATTTAGTTTATGAGAATTGAACAAAAGCCAAATATATTCTCATAATATTGATATTGTTCAAATCTCTTCTCCAAAGAACCAATAGTTTGATCAACAATGTATAAAAAGTATTGTATTCTGAATGATTCCTCTGGTGATAATAAAGTTTCTTCATTACTTGTTTCATCAAAATGTCTTTTTCACGACTTGGCGTTTTGAGGAAACACACACTCAATTCCTATTTCATTTGCTAACTCTTTTCGAGATCAATGCATTGAAAACCAGGTTCTCGTAATTTTTAAAAAGGAAATTAATCCTTCAATCATATTTATAGACGTCTATCATCATGTCTTTTGATTGTAATTCTTTACTAACCAAATTTACTTGACTAAGAGTCTGATACCAAATTATAGTAGCAAGTAAAAACTCAAAACTACCAAGTTCATTATTTGCTATTGAGTTTGCTTAGCTTTGCACTAGAGTATCCAGTATCTTTTTAGCTAATTCAACTAAGGCTTCTAAAGCTCAGCAATTTGAAATCTTATAGCTTTTATACTCTCAACTCTACTTTCCCATCGTGTGGTTAGCAATGGTTCGAGTGTCAAATTATTCACATATTCCTTCAAAATAGTCCATCTTTTTATGAATTTGGAAAATATAGTCTAAATACGTTGGATGATGCCAAAAAAGTTGCTTGTTTTGTCTGAAGTACTTGCAATGTCATATAAGACCAAATTAATAATCTTTTTTGGAGACCTTGATTGTTCTCTCTCATATTAGCACCTTTATCGTATCCTTGACCTCTTACATCATTTATGTCAAGTTCATGTAATATAAACATATTTTTCAATTCTAAAAAAAGTCTTGCACCACTCGTGTCATTAACTACTAGAAAATCAAGAAGAATAATTATTCAACTTTAAAAGAGTTAGTAGAGCCATCAACGCATCTTATAATTAAGGACATTTGTTCTTGATGACTAGAGTCGGGGGTGCAATCCAACATTATAGAATAATATTTTGCTTCTTTTATTTTTTTCACAATAATGGATCTAATGTTAGAAGAAAGCAAAAGTATTAATTCATTTTGAATAAAATGACTTAAGTAATGATGGTGAATTTTTCCACTATTAATACGCTCAACATGTTCAATCATCACAGGATCAAATTCATATAGCATTTGAACTAATCCTAAGAAATTGCCATTTCCTTTTTCAAATAACCTTTCTTTACTTCCACGAAATGCGAGGTTATTTTGACCAAGATATTTCACTATAGCAATGATTCTAATGAAAACATTTTTCCAATGCTCTTTTTCCTTTTTAAATTGTTGTTGAGAAACTTTATCAATTGTCTCATTCTTTTGCAATCTAAATCGAAGTTCACACCAAGTAGACATATTTAATATATGCTCACGACTAGTTTCATGTTCTTTGAGTCTAACACTTAAATTATTCCAATCATTAAACCCTTCACGAACTAAAGCACCTTTTACCAATCCTTTTTTAAAGATTTTACAACAAAAGCAAAACACTCTATCAAGCTCCTTTGAATACACAAGCCATTCTCGATCACAAGTTTCACCATTGGGCAAAGACCTTGTATAATGAGCCGAAGAAAATCTACGATTAACACTATTTTTTGGGCCTTTCACAATTTCTAAATCCCTTTTAGGGCCATTCAAAGCCAAAATATCAATAGAATTATTATCAAGAGTGTCCCAATTTTTGGGGTCGTTTAAGTCAAGCTCGTTATTATCATTTTGTTCAACATTATTATTATTATCATCACATTTTTGTGAATCATTACCTTCAAGATTATCACAGTTTTGTGCAAAGTCTTCAAAATTATCAACTAAGTTAACACCAACATCCACATGTTCAACATCATCAATTGTAATATTTTCCTCCTCTACGGGATTAGATTGTGTGGGAGTGTTATTTTTCAAAAATTTATCTAGAGCACCTCTTTGGGATTGAATGAATTGTTGTACCCTTTTTTGTTTACTACGTTTTTTTGATCCTGATTCGTACTTACGAAACATAATAAAATAGCACAATCAAATACAAAAGAACTTAAATACAGAAACTAAGAGAGAAAGGAAAGCAGTATATTAGCACTGAATGTCCTCCCGTTTCCAGATTAATTTCTGCAATTGAAGTCCAATACTTGATTTCTGATTTTGTATTGATTAAGATGGCAAGACCAATTTGTATAGAAGAGCAATTCCAACTGAAATTGAAGACAAAAAAAACCATAAGATTTTTGATTTTGCATTTAACCAATAATAAACCCAATTAATTCATTCATTCATAAAGTCTAGAACTGTAGATTAATAAAATAAAAAATTCAGAAAATTAAATCTTATAAGTTATTATCAATAAATAAAATACCTTTAGTTGAAGATCTGGTGTAATTTTCTCCTTGATAATTCAACTTTGGGGCTTTAGAAATTGTAGATCTTAACATATAAATGGAGTTATAAAATAATTTAAATGGTTTAAAAAATGATTTCATAAAGAAATCAGTTATAAAATTGGAGATATAAATAAAATTCTCCATTTTAAATAAAAGTTATAGAGAAATTAATGGTGTTATGGAGAAATTAATGGAGTTATGGAGAAGTGGAAAGGTTAGATATTAGAGGGAACAACCGAAGAAGATGAAAAAGCCTAATTGATGGATCTGATAATCTCCATTTTCTAGAATAGTCTATTGCAATTACACAGAGACATAGAGTTGGAGTGTAATTTGAGTGGGGCCCGTAATTGATTTCATTTACCCAAAAAAAGTTGGGAGTGATTTATTGGTGGGGCCCACCATACTTCATTTTCCAAAAATAAAATTTGTCTTTGGTAAGATTTGATCCCACACCACTTTGTAAAAAATATCAGTATTCTACCAACTCTTCCAATTACATTTTGTGTTTCTATTACCACAATTTAATATTTGAGGCCCCTTATTTCAGGGGGCCCTAGGCGGTTGGCTACCCGGAATGGGCCTAGAACCGGGCCTGGTTTAGGAGATGATAATATAATATACTCTCTCCTATTCAATCTATTAGTCTCATTTACTTTTAGCACATTTGTCGAGACAACATTTTAACCCTTAATATCTTTAATTATGCTTAATTAAAAATTATACAAATTTGATATTAATAATCCTTGCATTGAGACGAATCAAATAAGATCTCACTTGACTATATTTAAACTTATAGATTAAGAATAAAATATATATTAAGAGTGATAAGTGAATAGTAATCCAAAAGTAAATGGGACTAATAGGAAGAATAGGAGGAGGTATTTAATATAATATTTGTATTGATTGTATTGATGATTATGTTTGAAGTTTAATGGATATAGGAACATTTATGGGCAAATGACATGTACGTTAGTTTGAGACATGATAAGTTAAATAAATAATTTTATTGTAGTTGGATGTAACTTCACCTATGAAATTGGTTCACTCAAATAAAAATAAAAACAAAAACAAAATCAAAATGGGCTAATAGGCAGGGTTCTTTTGGCCGATTTCGACTCTATCCAACACATTTATAATTTTGTTCATCTAAATTTGCATTGGAATAATTATTTTAGATAATGTAAAAGGTCTTATATAACTTAATTACTTGTTTTTGTCAATATGGTTATGAGGTAGGTTATCCAATGCCAAACTACCTAAGAACCAGCTCAAACATGATACTAATTTCGAATCGGAATGAATCGCGAGTAAGGAATAGTTCCAAAAACAAAATTGATTAAATCGGACTCATAAATCGCCAAATTAGGTGATCAATGGAACTTGAACTGTCCAATATAACCGCCAAATAAAGTATTACAATACTTGTTAAAATCATCAAACACAAGCTCTGAAAATTTTATGTCTCATGAAAACCAACCTACTCAAACGATGCTCGAATAGGCAAGCTGCAAGCATATGCTCGAATGAGCACATCTCATTTGAGTTGGTCTGTTTCCCACGTTACGTTCTTGCTTTGTATATTCTAAAGCACTTAATTAGACATCAAGCTTTAATATTTGTTTTGACCCACTATATTCATGTTAGGCCAAAATAGTTCTTCACATAATCACTCCATGGGTACATTCATTTAGACACACCCAAGGGGTACTTATGGGTCTGGGCTCACTAACTCATGAGCAATGAGTATTGATTTACATACACATTTTATGAAGTTCACTCTTTCCTATAACAATACGGTATTACGAATATTACCCATCAAGCATTATAGGCAAGTTCGCCATCCATTATTTTAATGATGTGGGATCTTCCTCTATGTAAAGTATTTCCAACACTCTTTCCCGTATGTAAGACACATCATATCCTAGAATCACGTTCGGCTTTGATATCGTGAATAATTTTATTAACTAGGTTTAGACTTTTGTCTTGCTATTGTTAATCATTAATGTACAATGTGAGCTCTTAAAATAACTAAAAAAACTTAATAAGGTTTTAAATAAAAAGTATTTAATATCTTCCAATTTAGATGAAGTGTAGTTCACCTTATATGTTCCATTTTTATTATACTTAAATTTTTAACAAATTTACCCTTAAAATTCCATTTTTATAAGTGACCCTAAAAATTTCACTTTAATTCAAAAAAGTACTCATTTTTAATCAACTTACCCTTGAAATCACATGTCACTTATTATCTAGAATGATTCCTATCTTTTTTAATATTTGTTAGATCAATATAGGACACAAGTATAGAAACTCGAACAATGCACGAATTTATGAGTATAAGATATATAAAAATATGACTTTAACGAATTATGCAAGGATATATATATTATCGTAATTAAATTTATCGAATACATAACTTTTTTAAAACAAAAATTTAAATACTAATTTTTTAAAAATAATCAAATAATTGTATTTGTCATGCCTCCTTAAAAGGTGACACTTAGAATTTTCCAATCATCATACTATTAACTAAAAGAATTGAAAATTTTCATGTGGCATGCTCACAATGATTTGCCACATGGAATCATATCATACTACTAACTAATGCTATGTTTGGGAATGAGGATTTCATTTGAAAATATAGATTTGACTCAAAATTAGTGTTTGGCAAATAGTAGAATTTCAAATTTGGATTTGAGTCAAATCCTCAATTGTTATCAAAATGGTTTTAAAATGAAAATTTGAAAATGACCTCCCAAACCTTGTCATTCTCAAATTCTACATTCTCCATTTCATAATTGAAATCATTAATTTGAAATTAAATCCTAATTCCCAAACACAACCTAAAAGAATTGGAAAATTCCATGTGGCATGCTCACAATGATTTGCCACATGGAATAATATTTTGATTAGTGCTATATTTATTAATTAATTAATAATATGATTAATTAATTGATATATTTATTAAACAAAATAAGATAAAGTTGATTATATATTATTAAACTAAAATAAATCCACCAATCATACTATTATCTAAAAGAACTAAAAAATTTCATGGGCATCTTTTTAAAGATTTCTCACATGGAATAATCAAAATTAATTGTCATATATATTAAACTAAATTGAGTAAATTAATAAATTACATTTAATCATGACCAATATCTCTATTAAATTATCTTTGACTAGCATTTTTTTATTGTTAAATTGAGTAAACTAGAAAATATATATACCGCATCATATATTTTAGACAATTTCTAAAATTACAAATTTAATTTATACATATATTGTCAAAATCGAGTAATTTACTGCATCATATCTCTAGCTTTATTTTTCTAATTAATATACATATTTATATATGCCGATTTAAAAATAAATCGTAATACTTTTATAATGTTGTATGATTAGTTGTGAATTGGGATTTGGGAGAGTAATAGAGTATGTACTAAATTCAATATGAGCATTCTTGTTTTACTATTGTTTTTCTAAAAAATTGTTGTGATAAAATCGTTCTGGACAAGCCGAAATCAGAATGTTGGACAAGTGATGGCCACTTCTTCACAACCGAGCTTGTTGAGCTACCATTTTTGCTGCTGTTCTAACTCTAACACTACCAATTCAACCTCAACCACTCGTTTTCCCTCATCTATTTCTCTTTCTTCCCTTCATGAATCCAAAAGAAGAACGCAGCTTCCCAGAAATCATTCCCTCTCTCTAACTAGAACTCATGCCAAATTTGAGAAATTTGAGGGTAGTGAAGATAGTCCAGTCCAGCTACAGCAAGAAGATGAACAAGTTTTTCCTCAAGTGAAAGAAGAAGATGATGAGTAAGATTAAGATTCCTCTTTTATGTTTAGGTTTATGTTGTTTGTTGATTTTGTATAAATTCATGATGAGGAAATTGGGTTTATTGTGAATGAGAAATTAAAGGTACATGTCATAGATTAGAATAGAGCTTGCAACGTCTTCTTTCTATCGTTTGATTTTGGTATACTTTTAATTTTGACGTTTTCATTTTGATATATCTTTAATTTTGGGTTTAATGGGTGTTTAAGTTGAATCATTGTTATTGTTGTATATGCCTTGAATCAGCTTCATGTTTAGGTTTAGGTATGGGGAGTTAGTGTCCTGTATTGATAGGCTATGTTTGAGGTTTGGTTTGTGTAGCAAAAGGATCAATTGAGCATAGGGGAGATGTTGGAGCTTTAAGACCGAGGAATAAGTTGAGTGGGCTTTCCTTGTGCTTGTCCCAAGCCGAGTAGGCTTTTAATTGCTGGAACTTTGGATTTGAGGCTGAGGTTTTAGTCGAGTTGGCTCCTGAAAGCGCACTCAGCATGAGTGTGCTGGGGCTTTTGCTCGTTGCTAGGTTTCGTTCGGGTATGAGCAATATATACTAAGACCCAATCATAGCTACTCCCAAAAGATCGTATTCTCTTTCAATTGTAATTCTAACCATCTTGCCTTAAACACTTAGTTGTATTCTCCAACTCTAGAAACCTCCATTGACGTTCTCCAAGAAGTTTGTTTTTCATCAATTAAGAAACACATCTAGGCTTCGGGAGGCTGTAGCTAACATTGTGTGAACTTCAGTAACAATTGGTGGATTGATTGCTTTGACTTTTACATTTCTTGCACTTGAATTCCTAATTTCTGATTTTGTGGTTTTACCAATCAAGGGCTTTACTATTGATCTTAGCCATTCAAGATTGATTGTTAGACTTGAATCTCTTCATTCACAATAGTTTTCTTTTTACCTACATTTTAATGATCTAAGTCTCTTGACTGAAAGTTAAAGCATACAATGACAGGTAATGTCAGAAATATCACTTGACTTGAGCTTTCTAATTATATGACAGTTGCTTGCCTTCTGACTTGGTGGGTGCGGTTCGACAATCAAGTCAAGCTAGCGCTTCGTTTGTAGATGCTGGAGGTTCAAGAGCCATTGTAGGTGTTTCACTGAACAAAATGTTTGTCAACTTCCCACAATTCGTATCAAGTTCGGATTGATACTCTATTGTATATGCACTCAAATATAACGCAATACTTATAACTCGTTTAGTTGTTGATATCAAATACTTAGAACAGTATAAAAAAAATTATGTCAAAAAAAAGAATAGTATAAAAAACTTAATACAATTTAGTTGAATAATTACTTGACAAGGTTGATTATGTTTGTCTTGCTTTAATAATTTATTTCTTCATAAAATTTGAAAATTTCATCAATTGCCTCTTGGAAGAGAGGTATTAGGTAGTAATAGGAATTTGTAACGAAACCCACATGTTGCTTAATTATTATGAAAATGAAAAAACATATTTTGTGAAAATTTTAATAATATTCATTTCCATTATCACTTCTACGATTGAGTAACAAACAAAATTTGTTCGGAAGTAGTTAAGTCTTTGTCCCTCAATGGAAATGCCTGTTTTGGAAAAAAACAGAACAAATAACGGAACATACATGTATCAGTAGTAGGTAAACTGTAGGATCAAGCGCAAATCTGCAATGATGAAATGCCCGGTATTGCTTTAAGATGCATAACTGGTTTTCTTAATTGTCAATTCATACCTTCATCACTTTTTGTGACAGGTTGAGCTTCTGATACCACAGCTGCAATTTTTGGACGATGAAGGTGCACAAGCTGAGCTATGGGAACTATCAAGGGTATTCTTGGATACACTTATTGAAGAAACCGGGTGTCAGGTCAGTCGGAAGCCTCAATCTATAGTAACTTTTGGTATTTTCTATAAGATGGAATCGTAGCTTTATTATTGCAGTTCTTCACCTCTTCGGTATAACTCGGGCTTATACTTCTATTTTGGGTAACAGAAAGTAAAAGCAATCTTTCCAGATACGGGAGCTGCTGCACTTTTGAAATATAAATGGAAAGATGCTGTGTTTGGATTTTCAAGGTAAACATGTACAACCATAATATCAAATGAACTTGTTCAAGTTCTTCCCTGAATTCTGTTCACACATTAAGATATCTAAACAGTAAATGCTAACTTTCCATGTTTGCATTTCCTTGCAGCTTAAGTGACAGGAAACCTGTTGAAGATGAAGACGAGATTGTTGTCATGGTGGTTCCTGATTATCAAATGTTGGAGTATGTCGAGAAAATTGCTTCTCTTCTCTCAGATGATCCGGTATCTATCTTCCCTTCCAAATTTGAGTGTGAGGGGAAAAAATCATTTTTCACTCAGCTTGCTCTACTGATTATCCAAATGTTATTTTGTTTTACAATAACAGTCAGAATACTTGTTATTTGATGGTTGCACAAGAGAAGAGATAGCTTACTACATACGCCAAATTGAGTTCAAACGTGTTTCCTGTCTGATATGCAAATAGGGGCAATGAGCCATTTTGTTAATTGGGTGAAACCCTTAAATTTGAACCATAGATGCAAGGATAAGATTTAAAATGAAATGAAATGCTGAATGGTTTTTTTCAAAAAAAAAATTAAAAAATGTGAATGTTATTTCGGGTTTTCAGGAGTATAACACTTCCTTAAATGGGTTTCCGTTCATAGCTGCTTACATCTTATCAAATTTCTCATATCTTAGCCAAGGCCTCTTATCATGTGGAATCCCCGTCTTGTCAGTGAAGATGTAGGCGTTGGAATGAATGTCCGGAAGTTAAGACGCTACTTCCTGAGGTAGGTTCCCTTTCCTCTCTTTCAACCTAGAATTTCTAGTTCATTTATCCCCATTAATCAGCATCAAGATTCCTACATATTGCTTAGTTAAAATCATAGTCATGGACATTTGCTGAATCTCCTAGTTTGTTAGTGTTCTAAGTCTCTCTGGTGTGATCTTATTTTTGACTACCTTGAAAGTTGAAATGTCTCGTACACGTTGCAGAACATTTTCCGTGGTTTATTCAATGAGACCTATGGCTGCTGGTGCAGTGTTCAGGTGTTATCCCGGGTAAGTACAGTATACAGTTGTTACATACTTGATTCATTACAATTATTGACTCGGATTTTTGCTATCGACAGATTATGGAAAGTATTTTATGATGATAAGGAAAGGCCGGGCAGGTATTTGCTCGCTAAAGAACTGATTAGCCGTCCTGATGCTGAAGAACTAGAGGTCAGTTTTCGCCTTTCACTATGATAGTTTAAGCTTACAATCAAAGAGCAGCCCGCGCGCAAATGTAAATGCCTTTGTTGTATTAATGTGAGTTCTTTCTTATTGTTACTTGAATAATTTGGTTGTATTTAATGCAGTATATTTTCGGAGATGTACAAGAAAAGGTAGAAGAGGGACCCTCTTTGTTTGCTCGAGCTGCAGGCATATTCTCATCTATAAATAGGTTCATGAGAGTTATATCAAAATAATGAGAAAGCATGTATCTACATATTCCATATTCATTTCACTGGATCAGCAAAATACCATCCAGACAGTGTGCCCAAATGTCAGAGAACTTTGATGTATGTTTACTGAATCGTAGCATACCTTTTGTTATTGTATAGGCCTCAAAAACAATTGATAATGGGATGTCTGTTCCTGATCACTAAACTGTAACCGTATTGTAAATGTTTTTGAGCATATTATGATCCAAAAAGAAAAAAAAGCGATATTTACACTGTTTAAAAGAAATGCACCATTTACCTACTCGAGCAAGTCCATTTTCACATAAACGTATAAACGTATAAAGGTGTTCATTCAGGTCGAATACTGGTCAAATGTTTTGGTTCGGTTTAAATCAAGTTTTATGTCCACATTGTTTTTTACATAATTGAAAATTACATTTTTAATTCAGGTCAAATCGGATTCGATTAAAAGGCAACATTAGATTTCTGCCAATTGAGCCAAAAACATATTCCTGTGTACAAACTCTGCAAGTTCTACAACAGATGGTGACTAAAGAATTCATAGCATAAATAGGCTCACATCAATTTCTTGTACACAAACTTCATTTTTTTTCATTTCCTGTATTCCTTTATTTGTTTATTCTCGAGGGGGTGGTCTAGGCACAAGAGGCAATACCAATGTCACATGATTCGCTAATTTCCTCGTGAATCAGAAAAAACGAATTATGATAGGTTTTAGACTTATCTTTGGTCATTTTGAGCGAATTGCAAATTGAAAAGCGAATTATGTAAATATTGGGTTATACCAAAATACAGGAAGGTCTATTCTAGCATCAAGATTATGTCTAAGCAAGCTCAATTACTAGCAACCAGTTGCCTCAAGTTGACTCCCCTCGACATTCTGGCCCGTGTGATGCAGAATAAACCTCCTATCCGGCTTGTACCCTTCATCAACCAGTTGCAAAAACAATTCCGCAAGGACCGAGTAAATGGTCTCGGCTTGTGGATGCATCTGATCACCCACAACAAAGCTATGAACCTTTCTCTCAATCTCAATCCAACTTATACCAGGTTCCTTGGATAAACCCACCTCTTTCATTCTCTTTATAGTCCTGGCTCTGTCTTTCCATCGCCCTACACATGAATATATATTCGCCAACTGAACATAAGGAGCAGGGTTTTCAGGTTCTAACGAAAACCACTGCTCAGCAGCGTATTTTCCCATTTCGGAATCTCCATGTATAGAACAGGCACCAAGCAGGGCTTGCCATACAAGAATTCCTGGTCTATCCGGCAGGTCATCTATAAATTTTTTAGCGTCACTGAGCCGCCCTGCTCTTCCTAACAGATCAACCACACAAGCATAATGTTCCATTCTTGGATTGATGTGATGAAATTTACTCATGGATTCAAAAAACTCCATGCCTTTATCAACTAAGCCAACATGGCTGCAAGCATGGAGCAATGAAATGAATGTAACATCGGTAGGCTCTAACCCTTCTGATAACATTTCTTCATATAATTGAATGGCTTTTAGTCCATCGCCATGACGAGCAAACGCTGCTATTAAAGAATTCCATGACACCGAGTTCCTCCGAGCAATGCGACTGAAAGCTTTCATCGACTCCTCCAAATTCCCGCATTTAGAATACATGTTAATCAGCCCATTGCTGACAAAAAGGTTGGTGCTAAATCTTTTTTTGATGATCAATGAGTGGATTTGCTGGCCAAGACCCAAAGAAGTATCAGTACCAAAAACACCAAGAATAGCAGACACCATATTTGGATCAATATCAATTCCTTGTTTCATCATTTTTGTAAAGATTTGAATAGCCTCTTCTTCAAGCCCATTTTGAGCAAAACCCACAAGCACAATAGTCATGAAAACATCATCAAACTTATCTGCAGAGTTAAAAATATGCAAGGCATCATCCATGCTTCCACATTTAGAGTACATGTCCATTAGTGCACTCTCAATACAAAAATCCAAATTAAGTCCTTGTTTCAACACCAATCCATGGACTTGTTTCCCTTCTTTGAGAATCTGTAAACTAGCACAAGCTGATAACAAGCTTGAATATGTCAAAGAATTTGGATCCACGAATTCGCTGCGCATTGTACCAAACACATTCAAACTCTCCTCACAAAGTCCATTTTTCACAAGACCAGAGATCACAGCAGTCCAAGTAACAACATTCTTGACCCCCATTTGATGAAAAACCTGCTTGCCAGACTCAGCACACCCACATTTAAAATAAGAGGTTATCAAAGCATTTCCAATTGTAGTTTCACTTTTATAGCCACTCTGAATTACTAACCCATGAATCATATTTGTCAACTTTAGAAAACTTAAATCATCACAAGCTGATAAAACAGTAGTGAAAGTAGATTGATCAAGATAACCGATACCCAGTTCAATCATCTCCCTGAAATACTTGAATCCGTTTTCAAACTGCCTATAACTCAAAAACCCAAAAATTAATGAATTCCATGAAATAGTATCTCTCATGGGCATTTCATAGAACACCTTAAGGGCATCTCCCGGCACTCGGCATTTAGCGTACATGGAAATCAGAGAATTCCAAACAGCAATCACAGTTCTGGGATCATTGTAAAATTTATGATGATAAAGGTAGTACCTTTTTACGATTGATGAGTGGAGGGATGAACCCAAATGGAGATTTCCTTCTTTTCCACATCTTGAAAGGAGACGGCTTATTTGTATATGACTGAAATCATTTGGAGTGAGAAATGGAGAGGTACAGAAAGTTCTGATGAAAGATGAGAGAAAGAAATGAGGATGAATGAGTGAGATTAGTTTGTGAGAAATCCATCTGGGTTTCATCCATGTAAAACTAAACTAAACTTGCCTGAACTCGTTGCAATTCTGGCACCAGAACAGTTTGTTAATAATAGTACTAACAAGTATTTGGGAATTTCAAAATTGTATTTTGAATAGATAGTTAAAAATTGAAATGGTAAACAAGGCGGGCGGATGCACTATTAACCCATTTAAAATTTTATTTTATATTCATCACGATTGTCTAGTACCTGCCTGAATATGCATTTAAACTCATCCTTATTGACCACATGGGTATATTCATTGTATACTTGCCTCATATTCATTTCAAGTCCGCGCTATAAGCTCCATAAAATTGCAATACTTAACAAATTTAATTGTCTACCTAATTTTATTTAAAACTGCAATAAAATAAAATTAATATTCTTGATTTTTTGTCAATAGTTTTTAATAAATATGCAAAATCAGTATAAAGTAATATCTTATAGATATGGGGCGGGACGGGGCGGGTAGATCTCATATCCACCACCTATCAACTACTCATGGCAGATAGGACTTTTCATGCCTATATCCACTTAATATCCACCAAATTCATACCCATACACGCTCCAACTGGAACGAATACGGTGCAAAATCTGTATAATTTTATATGGAAATCATCCAAGTTAAAAATAGCTTTTAGGCTTTAAGAAATTATAGTAGGAAATTTTTTTATCCTAACCACTTATAACCACAATATATTCAAAAAGACTAACATT
This sequence comes from Amaranthus cruentus, assembly GCA_019425755.1. NCBI lineage: Eukaryota > Viridiplantae > Streptophyta > Magnoliopsida > Caryophyllales > Amaranthaceae > Amaranthus > Amaranthus cruentus. The sequence goes on from CM033456.1 coordinate 14,933,576, forward strand.
CTAGCCAAGTAACTAGATTTCGATGACTTTGATTGAAGATGACTTGTTTGACTTGAATTTTGCTTTTGATTTAATATAGATGACTCTTGACTTTTCTTTTTTATATTTAAAGTTTTTATTTAAAATTTTTTATTTTGATTTACTTTAAATATTTATTTATTTATTAAATATTAATTGTACTTAATTTTTTAAAAATTAATTTTTAAATTACTTATTATTTAAAAAGGTCATCACAATGGGTAAAACAAACTTTTATTATTTTCCAACACACCGATTTTTCCAACACGCAAAATAAAAATATAATTAATGTCATTTTAACTAGAGTTAATGATTATTTTCGAAAAATAGACGTGTTAATCACTCTTATGAGAAACCTAGTTTGAAATCCAATCGAAATAAGTACTCATATTTTAGTTTTAAATTTGTATTATACCTTTTCGATTTCGCTAACTAATCACTTTGAAATTATAGGCGATTATTTTAAGGTTATAAGTAATGACTATATGACTATAAAAAGTGATCAAATGTGTGAGTAATCACTTTAAGATAGTAGGTACTACTATGTCCTGTATAGTTTGACGCAAAAAGAAAATATATATTTTTTAAGAAAAAGGTAGATAATCGTAATAAATGAAGAGAGAGAATGAATTGTGTAGTTGAAATTAAGAGAGAGTTAAAATGTATGGATGAGATAAAAAGGAAGTGGTGGGGCATAGTCTAAAAATAAAAATGATGCAAATTAAGTGAGACGGACCAAAATGGAAAATGCTACAAATTAAATGGGACCGAGGGAGTATACATTAGGTCAATCCAATAGAGATGACATCACCGTAAAACCGTGACATTTTGAGAATTTGTGTAATTTTTTTGAACTATCGTGTTATTCTTTTGAATCCATCATTATAAGTGTCTCATATATATTTGGACAATTTCACAAGTATCTTAATTTCCAACAAAGGAATGGATAAAGTGTTATGCCGTTTAATGTTTCAACGCAATGTAAAAAAAATATATCATCATATTAAGATATACACCACATAAAAGCTATATAAATCAACGATACAAACACACAATTGACGGTTGCTCATGTGACATGAACAAACTCTCAGGGAACAAGGTTAACTCTGACACCAAAACCTCCATGGAGGATTACAAAACAGTAAGCTCATCATAATTCCAGCCACTAAGTCTAATCCGTGGAGATTTTCCTGGAGGAACCTCGAACTTCATCTTTATTGACATGCGCTCACCAGGTACCAGAGAAAAGTAATTGTCCGAATAATGCACAGGAAGAATTCTGGTGTCTTTCCCTTCCTTATTTTTCTCCTCCGACATATGAACTGAGAAATGCAAGAAGAAAGCAACCCCTACATCGGCACCATTGATTTCGACAACCCTCAAACTATTGCTTTCCCGAGAGAAAAGCTTGTTAAACTTCTCGAGAATTTTAGCTTGCCGTTTATTTTCAGCATTATCTTCAGTGAACTTATGTAAGGAGTCATCATAACCACCTTTGCCAACTATACCGCAAAAGTTGTTCTTGTGCAGCTGACCCTCAAGAATTGGCTTCTTGGATGTGTTTTCTACTTCCATCAGTACTTCATACGTGTAACCTTGACTTATAACTTTGGATGTTATCTTGAGAGGTATTTTCTTTGTTCTATACGGTTCTAGCAACTTGTAATCACCACCCGATACATGCAACCAGTAGAAGTTCCTCGATAATATACGATAATCTGACATGTGATTTAGCTTAAGGAGAAGGAAGTATACTGGCTTTGGGTTTTTGGATTCAGGATATTTCATCTCTGTGATAGTTACAGTCTTCTTCGGCGGCACAGATAGCTTCTCATAGACATTGTAGTATGGGCATGTGCCTTCTAAATCCCATACTGAGGCTTCTATAGCTACATCAGATAGCTTGTGTGATGTAGTATTAACTACCTGGAAAACAAATTTCAATCTGTTACCTATGAACTGCAGTATTTGTAACCAACGAACTACATATTTAGTTTGAATAAATTTAAGACATGTAGCTGCTATAAGAAGACGCCACGCAAGGAATCAAACCAGACAGATACCTCTATACGATAGGTTGCAAGATTTAGCTGGACATGGATGGGTTCAGCAGCAGAACGGCATCCATAAAAACCAGCAGTTTGGTCATGAAGGTGATCATAAAATTGACCCCTCAGACCAGGCCATGGATTTTGTGTTTTCCATATTAAGACGCCTGTAAATTTACTCCACATATGAGAAGTCCATCCCTCGAGTAGAGCTCTATATTGTACATAGTTAACAAGTTGAGACTGAAACAACAAAAGAAGTCGTTAATGCATGAGTTACAAATGCAAACACACGGCCATGGCTAGAACTCAAAATGTATTCCAACAGAAAAGAAATCACCTTCAAGCAAAAATCATCCAAATCCTTTGGAGTTCCATATTGTAGGATCTGATCATGAACAAAGCCTGGTTTTGAATAGGGAATGTATTTATGGTAATCCCAGATTGGATTTGGCACCTCTTCTACATAACCATTGTCCAGTATTTTAAATGTTGGAATCTTCCAACCTTCTTTTGGCATTGTTGCCCTTATTGTAGCTGCAACTGGCATTCCAACAGATCCAACCTCTGGATTAAATCCATAATTGTAAAAGTTGTCCTTGAAAAAGTCCTCAGGGTTCTGGATTTCGTAAGGACCATCAGTAAAATTTCCTTTCCCATCCGCAAATCCATCCCACATAGATCCTTGAACATATACTCGAGTACCATCCAGGTATAGACTAGGATCAGTATCCAACATCTCAACTAAACCTTTTATTAAAGTGCCATTTCCATGGCCATTCTCAAATAATGGATGAAGTCTGAGGTCATGTTTAAGAGCAGCATTAATGTCCTCTGGTGGCACTTGTTCATTTCCACCAACCCAGAGAGCAAGACTAGCATGATTCCTGAGGAGCTTGACTGTGTCTCGAGCACATAGCATAAATAGATCATGGTCTAGGGGACCATTTGGATTGGATATAGGCACTCCTCGTCCATCAACGTCTCCGGTAATCCAAAATTCCTGCCATACCTGCAGAAAAGTTTACAGAAGAAGATTAACAAAAAATGTGCATAAAATGCAGCATTAAACATACTGCAAACTGACGGGCTAAAGAGATAGCTACTCATCACACAGATATTGATTCAGAATGTTGGATCGGTTTCTCCTTTCCAAAACCATATCAAGTCTACTTACAATACACACACTATCGAAGAAAACACTATACCAACTAGCATATACATGGATTGTCTAATCTCAAGCAATATCTATCAGAAACTTTGTGAGAATATAAGATAGAAAATTCATTCCAAGAAACAAAAGCTATAAGTAGGAGGGAGAGGACTCCTGGAGGGCTAAAAAAGAAAACTCTTCTCAGCATATCTGAGATCCATTAGCTGCACCAAACAGACTACAGTTATTCTAAGGCAGAAATTTAGAATCTAAACAAACCCAAATTAACTAGAAAAAGGCTTGTAAAGGGAAAACGGTGAAAAGATAAATTCATTTCACCACCACTCCAGAAAAGGGAAAACCTAGTATCCATAAAAAGTAGCATTGATAGAGAATAAATCCCCTAACAGCATGGAAATCAGGTTAGGGGAGAGTATTAGAAGATAGAAAAGGATTCCATGAAGGCAAAAAAGGCATTTTTGAAACCTAGTTTTTTTCAAACTATGTCATCAAGAGTTTAAAAAACTTTCTTCAATAATACTTCACAAACTTAGCCCCTCACAACTTTCAGTACTGATGGGAGTCTATCACAAAAATAAACTTCACCGCATCAGCTTTAATTCTATAATGAAATGTAAGGCTGAAAAGTCGTAGGGAGAGACAGGATCCTGAATATGCATAACAAAAAGTGGTGAAGTCACAATTATGATAACAACAAATAATAACTGGTGAAAGGAGAATCTCACAGGTATAGCATCAACTGTCACAGCATCCATTAGCCAATTAGAATTTTTCACTACCTCCAGTATTTCAAATTATGTTTTCCGACAGTGACTGCGGTCAACCTTATCAAACATCTTTCATGTCAAGAAATTAGAGGTTCTAAATGTTTGTAGATTAGTAGTGAATAAAAACATGCACATAAGTTTCTTCCATAAAATTTGCATAGATTTCAATGTGCATACCAGCTTAATAGCAAATAATAAAGGCTGAGACGGTGAATATAACTCTATTCAACTGATGTCACAATATGCTTTTAAAGCACATATAAGAGATAATTTTCTGCTAAACAGAAAGATAAAAAGCTCTAGAAAAATGATCCCCACATAACAGAACAGTTTTATCTCATTCCTTTCGACAAAGGCTATACATTTGCATCAAAAGCGATACTTCTGTCATTCTAGAGAAGTCAATAAAGGTATAAATTGTACAGAGAAGGTTAGCCAAAAGACTCATCTCCATTAAGAGTACGTTTACTTTAGATATACCACTAGATAATGTAAAATTAGAAATCGCAAAAGGTCACCAAACAGATATACAGAAATCACGGAAATATTCTAAAATGGCAATAAATAATACACTTATCTACCAATTGATAAATATTTAATTGACATCAGTAGAAAGGAAAAGGCATTAAAAGAAAAATAATAAACAATAGCACCAAAAAAAAGCCTCATTTTGGTCTATGGACTTGATACTCTGAAGAAAGTAACTACAGTAGGAAGTGTAAAGAGTGTAACTTACCAACAGCCCATACACATCACAATAATGGTAAAATTCAGGTCTCTCAGCCAAGCCCCCACCCCAACAGCGTATCATATTTAAGTTCATATCAGCATGGAATTTTATGTCTGTTTGATATCGCTTCTTGGAGAGACGCAATAAACCATCTGACAAAATCCAATTACCACCACGGATAAAAACAGGCTGTCCATTAACCTTAAACAACCTGTAGATGGTAATGATTATAAAGAACCTGCATTTTAAATGATAATGAACAATAGTTTACTTTATTTCATACCTTCCACCAGTAACATTATCAATATAGCTTTCAATTTTGCGAAATCCAAACAGATGGTTCCACATATCTGATTCTCCAAATCCTTTGACATCCACTGAGATAATGATATTATACAAGGATTGCTTGCCCATACCATTTGGCCACCATAGATTTGGCTTATAGAAGAAAAGCTGCACATTGAAGTTTTTCGAACTTAGATAAGTTCCTAAAATAAATTTAAAATCTCATTACATCAAGATAACAAAAGTTTATTCAAAATGTTTCCTGCAATCCAGCTAAATTTCATAGATCATAGGAAGCCTACGACAAGATTTAGTCCCTTCAACTCCAAAAAAGAGTCGAGGCTTTATATAAAGAGAACAGATTAAATAGAGCATGATCAATCATTTTCTTTGTCTTGTATCAGGTTTTCACAAGTATACAACAGCTAATTCAACATTTTAACATTTACACAAGAGCATGAGAGGTCCATAACATTTACACAATCCCTATTTAGTAATAATTATAAGATCTAGATGCTGTGTTCATGCGTCCTATATTACAAATAAATAGGTGGATGCATCATGCTGTGAGAAAATACAAAATGTATGCTTTACAAACAAAAGGCTGCCAATAATACAACAAGTGAGGGACATGGACCCCTCAACAATCTGGTACACTGCCATCCCGCAATCCGAATCGACATTCCATGTCGAGAAATGCCCATGGGTCCCGTAATCGAGGATACAGTGTAACTTTGAAGAAGTATGAACAAAAAAGTGATTCCAGAAAAAAAAAAACAAACAAAACAAACAAAAAAAAACATCACCAGCATTTTTTTGCTTTTACAGCTATTAAGGTTTTCCGTAAATTACAAGTAGATTGACTGACTAGAATTAAGAGAATTTGTACTTCTGACGTCTACACTTAATAATTATTTCCCTTATTTGGTTATTAGTCTGTAAGAAATTTTAACTATAGGTATTTCCCCAGAAATCAGATAGAGCAAACGAATTTGAAACTATTAATACAAACCTCGGGAAATGAATACTGAACATGTGCCCCAGGAGGGATCGACAGGTTCTGAGTCTGAAGATGCTCAACCAGGCAAATATTATCCTCAACTTCTGCAGTCACTTCAATATTAAGAGAGCATTCTGCAACCCAGCCACTCCTATTTTCCAATTCTACTGTAGCATATAAGTATGCCCTCTTGTAGTCATCAAAGAATGATGATACCAAGTGCGGATCTGTTATTTTGACTGGCTGAACAACAAACATCAACATGAGTCATTTAGTACATCAACAACAACACAATATTTCATTGCCCCAATGTCATTAAGATTCTTCCACCTAGGGTGGGGTTTGGGGGTCTTAATGTATGCAACCTTACCCTTGTTATACACTTGTTAGTAATAATAAAGAGGTTGAATCTGATTCACCCTTGGTAGTAAACATCATCAACAACTTCACATAAAATCATTTACTGGATGTTGCACAAAATATGCTTATGTTCATAACAAGACAAATAACAGGGTTTCAACTATTTAAATATGACGGGAACATACCAAAATACAATTATGATAAAACCCAATATATTTTACATTTCCCTAAAAGATTAAGTGTCAAAGAAATTTATTATTGATAGGTAGTAAAACTGTTTTAGACTAAAACCAAAATGAAGACCTAGACCAAACCACATTAGGGTCAATCTCATGTATAACTTTAAGACGGATATTTGATCCCAAAACCATCCATGCAAATTTAAGCTAAAGGCCATGAGACCATCCACTACTAAATGTCTTTCAAAAAATCCACTCCTATGTTCTTAATTTCATTCCCCAAACCATCTTTCTCATAAATAATTTTAACTAATATTTAATCCAATCCTAACCAACATAATTAACAATATCCTCCCCCTATTCATCAAAACCCTTACTGGTATTATGATGACATGGTTAGAATTCTAATGACAGAAAGAGATGGAACACACTCCAAAGATCAACAAGGGTTCAAAGTTTAAAGATTACGAAAAAGACCAGTAAACTAAAGAATCAGAGGTGAACAGCTTGCAACAAACAGGTTTTGTCAGAGAGCAATTTTTATTGGAACTAATAATTGACTTTCTAGCTAAATTTCCTCAACATTGTAGATTTTTTTATTGGAGTCGAAGCAACTTCGCTACTTTCAGAAGGAACCACTGCATACTACTTCGTCAGAATTCTCATTGCTCAACTTTCACTTATTATGTGGATGTATTTAATGCTTCGTAGTAGAGCAAACTTGTGATGAAAAGATTTAAAAACATGAAACATCAAATGGTCATGAACTTGTTTTATATTTTCAACTAATTGAATTGTTCTATTAAGTTTTAGATACTAATATTTGAAAATTCTTTTGAATTGCTAGAGTTGAGGGTGTTAGAGTATATAACATATATTGGGGCTTCAATCTTTAGCTTACCATGTCAAGGAACCAACTCAACCAAAAGCTTAAGCTGAAGGTTGAAGCCTCAAGATATACTATATACTCTAACATGCCCCCTCCCATGAGAGTCCTTGGGCTAGAAGTAAAGGTGCAATATAGGCATTCACATATCTAGCCTTAAATATTCCACTTGAAATGAGGGGTAAATGAGATTTGAACTTGTGACCTCATAACACATTAACTTCTAATAACAGAGAGATGGGTGAAGAGTATAGACAGGTAGATTTCATGGGGAATGATGAGGGGAGTTGGATGTTAGAATGATTAAAGGGGTTAGGATAAGATTAAAATTAGCATAAATAAGTTGAAAAGTGGTTTGTAAAACAGAATTTTGGATGACATTTTTAGTGACTCAAATTTGCAGTGGTTAATTGATTAATGGTACTATTCAAGAGTGCTTGTGGTAAGAAAAGGCTGTAGAGTATTAATTTTCAGACTCCATAATTGATGCACAATGTTTCCAGCTACTATGAACTTAAACAAAGAAAATGTCATAAAAATTATTTGAGGACAATACTAATATAACTGCAAAAGAGAAGACAGTTCCTATATTCCTGGATTTTCATTAACATCAATATTTGACAAGGTGACAAAAGGTAATTGGTCACACGATGAAGCCACATGATTCGAGAATTGATTCGACGCAAAGAAAAAGGACCAAGCATGTTAAGCAGAATACTTACCCCAGTCACTGAGAGTGAAACCTCATCCCAAATGCCAGTGTTTCTGTCCCTGTTGGATTTGAACAGAAAAGATGTCTATGTAAAAATATGCTGTTATTTTAATTCACAATCATTTCTGGTTATGCAAAACATACTAGGAATCTATCACCCACAAAGCATCAGAAATTGAGATCTAGTACTAAACTATATCCCACTCAACTGATTATGCCTGAAATGTGAAAAATGAAAATGTGCAATTGTTCAACATATACCAACAGCATGAAACTTTTGTGCCAAGTGGTCATTTGAGTAATGAAATTCACATACAAGGTAATAATATATTAAACACATGGAATGCACAGACCCATCCACTCGTACATTGAAGTTAATGGATTGCAACAAGTTCAGGAAAATTAAGCCAATAGCTAACAAGTGACAACCAAAGATATAGCCTAGCAACACCTCATCCATCTGAGCTCTTTAAAAGCTCCTCTTAAAAAAAAGAATCAAATGGAAATGAAATAAAATAAATATGGGAAGCAAAAAAATTCCAGACTATTACTTCTCATGGTCTCATATGAGAGTCACCTGATAGGAGTCATCCAATCCCAACCCTCCACATATTGAGCTGCAACATCTTTTCCGATCTATCATGTTGACAAAACACAGGAAAATAAAAGGAAAAAGAAAAATGTATTCAGATTCAGAGCTTTTCATATAATAGCATAAAATATCACAATCATGAGTCATGACTTCCCTATAGAAAAAAGAACAATAGTCAGACGTTTTATACGACTTGTACTTCTGTCAAAAAGAAAACATTATCACAAGTAGGAGTAGCTTTGACCAAAGCGACATTACCAAAGCTGCAACATTACATAAATTCAGTGCTTTTAATTTATTGGGTCTTGTATCAAAATTAACACATACAGGTACTGTATATAATGACTGATGAGACTTGCATTACACCAAATTCAACAATCATGAGATCTCTTATGGATGATGCTAAGACATAACACTCTTTAGTTGTACCAGTCCCCCTCTTCCCTTCTTCTTGAACTCTTACATTTCACAGAAATGAGAGAAAGATTCCTGCTAGTTTATTTAATTGTCGAATCGTAATCAGGTAATAAAATACTACTATCAAATTAAAATTTCTCAAATCCTTGCTTAATTTGAAGAAAAGAGAGACACAGCCTGTGGCACTGGAATTCGCATCGGAACAGACAAGGAAAGGCAGTTCCTTGTGACGTACAGAGGCACAACTAGAGGAGCGATAGGTTCCTGAGCACAGGGAAATGTTCGTGGGAAACGTGCATCTAGAGCTTTTATTAAAACTTCTCTTAAAAGCATCCATTTTGAGCCTTTTGGACTCAAGCCTAAAGGTGACACAGCCCATACTTCGGCTCTTAGAGCTTTAATATCCAACAATGATTTCATTCCCAAGCCCGGATAAAGGAAGATGGTTAGAGAATTAGAGTAGATTAGTGAGAACTAGTATAACATATCGTCACATCTTGTGATCTTAGTTTTAAAAAGCGCGCCTCGCTTTGCGCCTTGTGCGCCTCGAGCTCAGGCTCGGCTCAAAACGCCTCGGTCGGATGAGGCAAAGCCCACTACAAGAGGCGTGCGCCTTGGGCGCCTCCCTCGTGTGCCCTATCCGCCTCCTTGTTGGGTTAGGTAATTATCTTATCCTTGCTTGTTCGAAAATGAAGTAAACTCAAAACTTAAATTTACTTGAATATGAAGTTCAAAAAATCGTTCCTTCTTTATGAAAAACAAAAAGCACACAAACAAGAAAATAACTATGGGAATTCTTCGTATTCTCATTATAATAGTTTTGTACTAAAGTGGTGTTTGACGCAAGAATAATAAATGTTTTCAAGTTTGTTGACACCAAAATACGAATGTCATTTTGTTTGAAGTATTATATATGTATTAAAATTGAATTTTAGGCTTTAGCGAAAAAGTGCGCCTCACATACAAAAAGCTCGCGCCTTCGCCCTGCGCTTTGCGCCTAAGCTCTAAGGGCCTTTAGCGCCTCGTTGCGCCTCGCGCTTTTTAAAACTAAGCTTGTGATGAGCCGAATTTGAACTAACGCCTAGGTTACCCCTATCAACAGTGCGGTACCCTTCCCGATGTTGATGATAAGTACGCAAGAGTTGCTTGCCAAAATGTGGAATCAAACGAGCAAGAGATTTGCACTCCACCTCCCAAGCTTGCGTGCAGTGTTAAGTATACACAGGTTGCTCGGTCGTCGCCGCAAGCAGCTTGCCAAAATCTCCAAAATTTGGTGTCAAATGGGCAAAGATTATCAGGTTTTAAAGATAAGAGACTAAGAAAAAGAAGTTGATCAAATCTTAGATTAGCATCTTGCAATGTTGATACTGGAAGTGATTAAAGTTGGTAGATATCATTAAAAACGCAAGATTAACATTTTTTCATGCAAAAAACAAAGTGGACTAGAGGAGAGGCCAAAACAGAGGTAATATGCAAGTGGTAGTATTCAAAACAAGATAAGAGAAACTGAGTCGGCACTCCCTTTGTCCCTCCCATTTTGCCTTATTTACCAGTTTAAAATGTCTCTTTCATTTTTCATCATTTCAATATTTGGCCTATGTCCCACAACTTTTTACCGGCTATCATTCTTCATCTATTTATTAATAATCATGTTTTTGGCCTATGTCCCACCACCTTTTACTCTCTTCCTTCATTACTTTTAAATTTTTTACACAAGATAACAAATACTACTCTTCATATACATCCCTAAAGCATATGATGACAGAGTCGTTAGCTATAATGTGATAAAGGTGTAAAGAATAAATGAAAGTATTGTGAAAATAAATTTTGTTTATTTAAGAGATACTTCCTCTGTTCTGTTTTGCTTGCTACAAATGCATGGGCACACATATTAAGGAAGTACTGCGCAATTATTAGGAGCATGTGGGGGTTTCTTTTTAGGAATTTTTTTAATATTATTTGATGATAATGAAAAAGAAAAAAAGGTTTTTTAGATGATTGGAAATATTATAAAGATTAAATAATGGTAGGTATAAAAGTTAATGAGGTATAGAGTAGGATAAAAATAGGAGTAGGTGAAACTTTAAATGATTGGTATTTTACTAAAAATGGAAATGTAGCAAGTAATATGAAACTTCCCAAAATAGAAAATGTAGCAAGTATTATGGAACGGAGGAAGTATATCTGAATGTCATATGTGCATATACACCCAAGTAAGAAGTGGGAGCAAGAAAAGCACTCGAGAAAATTTTGGGAAAAGTTGAATGGTGTGACACAAAGTACCCCAATAAAAGTTCTCTATTGGTAGTGATGTCACAATGATGGTTAGTTTTAAAAAGCACACCTCCAAGGTAAGCTTTATTGGGTTCAACGATATGGAGAGAGCGTACTTGACTTTCATGCGCTTATGTGGTTTTTGCGCCTTGCGCCTTGCACCTTGCAAATTCTTCACTTTTAGAAAAAAAATCAATAATTTTTCATAGATTAATTAGACTTGAAAAACAAAATTTGTGTCTTCTTTGAAGATTTAGAGAGAGAATGAACATGATAAAGGGTTTGGTTTACTTTTCGAAAAGAGAAAATTTGCTTGAAGTTCTAAACTAAATCAAACTTCTCTCCCATCTTATTTTCTTCTTCCTATGGCTTCTTTAATAATTATTCTTTTCATCAATTTTCTATCTACTTCTTTTTACTTTTATTCTTCAATTTTTCTCTGTTTCTTCTTTCAACATTCCTCCTCGTTGATCAAAATGTCTTCTTTCTTATGGATTTTCCCTTTTTTACTCTCTTGAACAGGTTTCTTTTTTTGCCTTCTCTTTGAAATTAATGTGATAACAAGTAAAAAAATGTTTTAGATACGGCCATACGGGTTTAGGTACCCTCACGTGCCATTTTTCACTTTAATAGTAAGGCTTAGAGCAATGATAACGTACGATATAGATCTATTATGCAATTATAATATAAAAATCATATTCTTTTATGTTCACTTTTGAACAAAAACATGTGCATTGCTTATAAAAAGCTCTAGTATTTATGTTTGCGCCTTGCGCCTTTATTGAAGAGTGTCGATGTAATTGGATGTTTTGGATACGGAACAAGAAATGAGGAGGGGCTTATTTTGAATTTTGAACAATGATATGATTTATTAGTGTTTAGCGAATGGTATAGAAGTGCGAAGAATGCAATCCAAATTGGTTATCTACTTGACATAGAGAAATGATAGGAAAAATTGTCCATAAAATCATATTAGGTGAATGTCTAGTCACCATCACAAACTCTCAGTACTTGATATACTTGTGCAATCAAATTCATGCAAGAATATTATTTCAAGATAAGAAAAAAAACAAATTTAGCACTTTTTGCATAATGTCGTGGAAGAAGTTGATTGGACATGCGAGGAAGATGCATATTCAACTTGGAAAAAGATGAATCGCATTGCTCGTGCGACTAAATCCGTTTTAGGGGAACAAAGGGTGGTACAAGGATGCAATGTGGTTAAAAGAGAATGTAAAGGTCACAATAAAGGTATAAAATATTATTTAGCACATGTAAAATGTAGTAGCGTGGAGAACATTTTCAAATACAAGGAATTCAAAACCAATATCAAACAAGCGGTATGTAAAAGTTGAAAGAATAAACACTAAAATAAGAGGAGAAAGATCTTTATAAGAAGACCAAAATAAGACAAACAATTAAATATTCTGAAGAATGAAATCCTAAATTATTTTTGTCCAATATGACGAGATAAGTATAAATTGTGCCATAGATGTCAAGTATGTGAAATGAAACTTTTAATGGAAGAGGTGATAAAGAACATAGAATTTATCTTATGAATAGACAATATAGAAGTGGAAGAAAAATGAAGTAAAAGAAAGAATAAAAGAGTGCTCAATAAAAATTAAAAAAAAAAAAGGCTGAATCGACTGTTAATGCCCCCCGAACTGTCCCAGAAACTGTCTGCCTAGCCTCTAAAAACTGCTTGTGTAGTTCCATCTGGGAGGGAGAAATCAGAACCGCCTGGGATACAGTTCCACCTTGGGGGACTGGAGCAACTACCCAGTATCTAAACTGCCTTTAGTCTATGATACTTTGATACGAACTGATACATGGTTCAATGTTCAAACGATTAAAGAAATTACAGAATTCAAGAAAGTGTTGCTTACCTCATGATCACCACCTTGACCACCAGTAGGTGGGATTCTACCGGGATGATCAGGAGGGTGAACAATTACAGCTAGAAGGTTTTGACCAACGGGGGATAATATGTCAGTGACATCAAGAGAGTGTCTGCGGAACATACCCTTACCAAGAACTCTTTTGTGACCATTCAAGTAGACCTCTGCAGAGTAGTTAATGGCACGAAAATTCAAGTCCACATGTTGGTTCACAGCCTGAAAATTTATATAAAGAAAAGTTGTCTTTATGTCAACTTTAGCTTTCAACTTCTACTACAAAATGTACATTAAAAAAAGAATGTATTTGTATTATGATAAACATAAAGTATTTTGTCACTTACCAACTTGCACTCAAATTTTGTGAAAAAACAGAACGTATAATAATCCCTTCCAGAATCAGCAATGTCTATAATTTCTTTGTTTTTCAAACCATAAAATGGATCAGGAAGCTCTTTGTTTTCCACAAGGGTTGCTAGTACTCTGCCAAACAGAACACTCACACCACCAATCAGCACAAGAATTTTTCACTTAATACAATTATCCTCTCTGTTAACAGTAAGTCTCCAATTCCTTATTGATAAACAACTCATGAAAGGGCAGCATATGATTTTCTCCAAGCTTGCATGGTTGCAGTATTTAACAAAAGAACGAAAGCTAAATTAACAAAAGTTTTGAAATGGTTCTAGGAATAGCATAATGTAAAAAAGAAAAAGACCCCCAAAACAAATGATGAATCATGCCAAATGTTTATAGGACAACTATTGAATAAACTATAAACTGAAGCCTCTGCAATCACGCTACCATCCCAGGGAAATGAATGAGTATGAAATAGAAGGATTTGGAATCTAAAATGGTGGAGAAGATGTAGAAGAAGGGAGAAAAACCGAGCATACAAGCAAATAAAGATCTGCAAAAATAAAGCAAGAACACAACAATATTTATGGTACTTTAGGTACCTCCCCTCAAAAGTCATTATATTTCTTTGATGATTTAACAATACAAAAAAGAAATCTCTCACCATTATAGCTCACCCTCTAAAGCTTACAACATTCAACAGTGGAGTCTCTCATGATAACATATACATGTCTCTCTAAGTTCAACAATTCTATGCCACCTGTTTGCACTTGCACACAATCATAGATAACCCTCATTTCTGAGTTGACAAGCCTCTTTTATAGTTCAATAAATCAGAAAAAGGAAACTCACAAACTGGAATCAAAACATTATAATAAGTGGGTTTAAATAGTCAGGGTCAAAGTCCACAATAAAGTCAATGTCATACAACCAAAATTTTGCAATTAGTAATGTACACCATTTAATTTGTCAATTTATGTTCAATTTCCATAGATATATAGAGTCAATACATAAACCTTAGAAATGTCAAATAGTTATTGTTTGACTAAGAAATTAAAATTTGTGCCAAAAATTTATTGTTTTAGAAAATTAGTAAATATTTTCCCACATACCATAAGTTATCCGACATAGAAAAAGTCAGTCAACCATACATTTATACTTATTCAAATTGATTGATAAATGTCACGATAGTAACATAGAAGTTTCAATTTCAGATACTCTTTCATGTTATTCATATGTTAAGTGGGTTCAATGTAAAAGTCTTTTATTTATTTCTTTATTATAAAGAGTAAATGTACATAAATTTTCAAGAGTTGAAAACGTCATGTGGGTCAAATGACTCCATTGAACGGTTGTCATGTGGTACATTATTCGTCTTGCCCCCTATTTTGGCTTCATGGAAGCTCATCCTTCAATTCCCACCTTCGACCTTGAATTCCCTTCACTACCTTCATCAACGCAAGTTAGGCAATAGCTTAAGATATGATTGAGGTCATCTCCATGTATAGGAGATTCAGTTATGGACCCAAGAGATTCGGTTATGGACCCAACAATGACAATTGTACAACATATCGCCTCAAACACTCCTCTAACCCAGCAATCATTATTAATAATGCAGTGTAATTTGTAGGTGGTAGCCTGTATATAATATTGATCAAAGCTTTCCTCATAGCACACAGATTCCATCTATCAAAAACCAATAACATGATACACCAAATCTAAATCTTCAATATACTTCCCAGCATTGACAAATATGAAAGTGTCTTTATATCAATTTCTAGCCTCATCAATATTCTTAGTGGGCTATTATTACCAACTTCACTTAACTTGTGAATTCACCTCAAGTACCTTTGACACTCTCGGACATGAATAGGATACCAAGACTTGTATTGGATCAATATAAGAAAATTTTTCATTTTAATGCCAGGCCCGATGGATACCTAACTTATGTAGAATATGAGATTCCAAGTCTGTAACATAAATAATTACTATATAATACTACCTCCGTTTCAGTGATTTTCTCCCATTTGATTTTTTGACACTATTCACAGTTCACTGATAATTTGTATTTTATTCTTAATCTATAGTTAAACATAGTCAAGTGCGATCTTGTTTGATTCGTCCCAATGCAAGGATTATTAATATCAACTTTCATAATTTTTAGTTATTCACCTTTAGAGATATTAAAACTTCAACCTATGTCTTGGCAAACGTGCCCAAATGAAATGGGCCAAAGTCATTGAAATGGAGGTAGTATGTGATTTCCCTTCAATCCCAACAAACAGAACAACATACATCATGTATTCCACCATGGGCAGGGTTTGAGAAGTCCAAGATGTACACAATCTAGCCTTTTCCAAGGAGAACTCACAAATCAAGAGTAGTTTCGGATAATTACCAGAAAAAAGCAAAACTTTAACAATGTCAACGAACAACTCTCAACTAATCAATAAAACAAAATGACAAAAGTCAAAAGATCATAAAGTAGAAATTATAAGCTTCACACAATAACAATTATAATCACTCGCATGATTCAATAATCATCAAAAGCACACCAAAAAAATTCAAAATTGAATGGAGTATCAGCAAAAATCAAAATTAGCGCTACCTCCAAGTTCCACGGTCAACATTAATCATAATTCATAGCAACAAATTGACAAAATGCTTCACATCATAAACATAGAAATGTGAAAAATCAATGTACGAGCAAAATCAAAGAATCCAAAAAGAAGAGAGACGGGAAAGACAATTACGTTCCGGGAACAAGGGCGCTCATCCAAGGGGAAAAAGGGCCGGAAGGTGGATGAGTAGTAGTGAGTTGTACTCCAGTGAGGTTGATTTCAGAAAATCTGGCTGCTAACCATCCTGAATTCAGCACTGTTTTCCCGAATTCTGCCATTGATGAAGCTCAATTGAGCAGTTGCAGAAACCCTAAGATGTAAATAGGGATAATGTAGGTTAGAGAGATGATGAAGCAAAGTATTAGTGGGAGTTGACATTAGTGAGCACTTGTATCAGTATTCAGTATGTTGCTTTGAAGAAAAGTTTAGTTAATTTCCGGAGTTGGTCTGGTCCATTGTGTCAACGTGGTTTCATTGATGTCAATGTTGATGAGTTACAATCGCTCTGTTCTGAAATACTCTCTACATAAGCATATCATGTTTAAATTTATTTTATATATTGCAAATATGTATAATAAATGGTTTAATAGCATATTTTTACTATCAAATTTTTATAATTTTTAGTTAACAACAGCTTGAGATATACGTGATCAAAATCACGCATTAAATTGCGTAGAAAGTGATATGTAGATTTATAACAGGAGGGAGGAGGGAGGAAGTATTGTTTTACTAGGTTTACCTTGTGTATATTATGTTTGAAAAGTAATATATGAAAAAATAAGATATTTTAGTGGGATGTTTGGTATAATTTTTGGATATTGTTATAAAACGCCACCTTTTTCATTTTAACGCCACCCCTATTTTAAATTAAAAAAAAAAATAATCCAATAACTCATTACAAAAATAACAAATTTAATAATTTAATTTTGTAGTTAACGCGAGTGACCCATGGTTCACCTGACCTGAATTGCGCGAGTGAACCATGGTTCACCTGACCTAATTTGTGCGAGTGGCTTTTATTTTTTTTTTTAATTTTGATATTTATTAATATTAATAATTGTTATTATTATTATTTTATTATTATTATTAATTTTGTTATAATTAAGTGTTTTAAATTATGTACTTATTTTTTTGTATTAGTTAATTATTTATTAATTTGTTATTATTATTAATTAAATTATTTATTTATTATTTTGTTATTATTAATTAAATTATATTTATTGTGTTCATTTAATTAATAAAAGGACATAAGCGTGTAGATGATTAAAACAGTTGCACAATAATAACAACTGTAACATGTCACTAACGTTAATGCTACCTTCTTTAAAATACCCCTTTCTCCGCAGCTCATCCACTGGCTCCCCAAACAAACCGGTGGATGAGTTGCGGAGAAAGGGGTATTTTAAGAACTAAAATAACATAACTACATTTGAATTAACTGGTGTTATTATTGTGCAACTGTTTTAATCATCTACATGCTTATGTCCTTCTATTAATTAAATGAACACAATAAATATAATTTAATTAATAATAACAAAACAATAAATAAATAATTTAATTAATAATAATAACAAATTAATAAATAATTAATTAATACAAAAAAAATAAGTACATAATTTAAAACACATAAATTAAATAAATATTTTAATTAATAATTATATAATTTAATTAATTATAACAAAATTAATAATAATAAAATAATAATAATAACAATTATTAATATTAATAAATATCAAAATTAAAAAATAAATAAATAAAAGCCACTCGCACAATTTAGGTCAGGTGAACCATGGTTCACTCAGCATCGTCAGGTGAACCATGGTTCACTCAGATTTAGGTCGTAACCATGGTCCACTCAAGCTTTAGGTAGGTTGTGCATAGTTCCTCAAGATTTGGCATACCATGGTACCGACTAAATTGTGCGAGTACTATTTTTTTTTTTTTAAATTCGAATCGATTAATAACTTACGGAGTCGTTTTAAGTCCAAGGGCATTTTCGTCATTTTATATATTAATTTAAAATAGGGGTGGCGTTAAAATGAAAAGGGTGGCGTTTTATAAAGATTGGGTAATTTTTTGGAAAAATTGTCGGAATAATCCGAACTATTGACAAACTGCTGTGAATAATCCGAAGTATTGATTATTTATGAATAATTCCACCTTTAGTTTGCAGTGGTACTTCGAATTTTACTGTTAGGAGTTTATCATCTTAGAGTCATCTTTCAAAGTGTTTTATAAACCTCATCTATTGATTTCAATGTTTCTCCATGTCCATTTCTTCCATTTTGTTTTTCCTTCTTCCATTTTGTTCTTCTTCCTTCTTCCATTACCCCATGAGGATCCTAAAAAACCAGTGTGGTCTAGTTGGATATAACAGTAAGAAATGTCCAGACAAAGACACTGTAAATGTAAACCCACCACCACCAAAGCGAGGCAAGGGTAGACCTAGGAAAAATGTTGGACATAAAAAAATAGGCTTGTTTTATGGAGTTGGAATTAGTGGAAGAAGGAAGAAGAACAAAATGGAAGAAAGAAGGTGAAGAAGGAAGAACAAAATGGAAGAAATGGAAGAAGAACAATGGAGAAGACATTGAAATCAGTAGATGGGGTTTATAAAAACACCTTTGGAGAAGATGACCTGCTAAGGATTGATAAAACCTGCTACAACAGGTAAAATTTCGGTTGGGGGTGCCACGAGCAATACTTCGGATTATTCACAGCAGTTTGTCAATAGTTCGGATTATTTCCGATAATTTTTCCTAATTTTTATTGTTTGGTTTAAAGAAATATAACGGAAATTATTATTCTGCTTTTCTGCTTGTTTTTCTCTGTGGTGTAACTATTGACGACCATTACCATCCATCACTATCACACTATGAATCTCCTATGTCTTCTTTCATCACAAGCACTCCCTCATTTTCCCCATCTTTATTTTATTCAAGAATACTCCATGATTAATTTTTTTAGGCTTCAAATGATTGAATAATTTGGTTTGTTCTCTTCGGGCCCAACTCTGAGTTCATTCAGTAGCCAACCGCCTAGGGTTCCAGTAATATGGGTCTCAAATATTAAATAACTAGGATGGAGAAATATGTGCAATGCACGAGGTTTTTAATACGTTAATATCATTAATAAAATTTTAGACGAATGAAAATATTAAATGAAGTTGCGTAATTCTAGAATTTAATTTAATAAGACAATATTTAATGTTATACGCAATACATTTTTATATTTCCCATTATAATTTTTTAAGTAGTGCATTGGTATACAACAGTGTAATTGGAATAAATGTGATTTATTGGATCCATAAATGTATGAGTTTATTCGAAAAATATAAAATTATAAATATGGTAAATGTAAAAATGCAAATCAGTAAAATCTCATTATAACTTTTTAAACAGACATTTATATACAACAGTGTAATTGAAATGATTGTAATATATTGCATCCATAAATCAATGATTTTCCAAAAATATAAATTTGTAAATATGGTAAGTGTGAAAATGTCAATCAGTGAAATTCTATTAATATCGTCCAATGGAAAAAAGATAAATAGCATGCTCACAATTAAGCTTCCTTTTTGCTATTATACAATAAAATTAATAGAATGTATGATGTTATTAATAAAAAAAGATATAATTAAAAGAGTTGGTAGAAGTCTCATATGTTTAATAATGAGATTTGGGTTCAAGTCTTACGAAATACTCCCTCCTATTCACCACAAGTGTCTCATTTGCTTTATACACTATATCCAATACACTTATTCAATCCTTAATATCTCTAATTGTGCAAAATTAAAAATTATGAAAAGTTGATATAAATAATCCTTGCATTGAGACGAATCAAACAAGATCCTACTTGATTATATTTTAATTTATAGATTAATAATAAAATGCAAATTAAGAGTAAGAGATGAACAGTGTCCAAAAAGCAAATGAGACACATGTGAAATAAAATAGTAAAAATAAAATAAAAAAATTAAAATTGTAAAAAACTAAAAAAAATTAATTTTTTTTAAAAATAAAAAAAATTAAAATTAAAAAATATTAAATTTATAAAATTTAAAAATAAAAAAAATTTAAAATTTTTAAAATTAAAATGAAAATTAAAAATTTTAGAAATTAAAGAATTTAAATAAAATCTTTCAAAAAATTTTTTTAAAAAAAATTTAATTCAAATTAAAAATTAAAAAAAATTGAATTAAATTACTTTTTCTTTTTTAAAAAAAATTGAAAGTAGAGTAAAGGAGTGAGAGATTGAAAGTAGAGTAGAGAGTAGGACTGTAGGAGTGAAAACTTGGTCCATCCAAAAATTAATGTGGACCGAGTCTACCTTAGACTTTTTTTTTTTTGGTAAAAGCAAACTTGATGTTTGCTTCCTGTATTCACGCCATTCTTCATCAGTCATCACGCGTCACCTTCATCTTCTCCCCTCTAACATTTCCACTTCTCCCATTAATTTCTCCATCTAACAAAGTAATTTTTTTTTTTTAAATCAACTTTCACGGTTTCTCTTGAGAGACCATCTTTTGTAAAGACAACTCTCAAAAGTTTAGTTCAAATCTATATTTAGAGTTGTAACAATACATCTTTAGAATCAGATTGGACTTTTGAGAGCCGTCTTTACAAAAGACGGTCTCAAATAAGAATTTGTGATCAACTTTTATTTTAGATGAAGGAGAATCTTATTCATATCTCCAATTTAATAACTGATTTCTTTATGATATCATTTTTTAAACCATTTGAATTATTTTATGACTCCGTATATTAATAAGATCTACAATTTCTCTTGTAGATTACTTTGTTTCAAGAAATATGAAAAGAGCAACACTTATTTAGTGATTTGTTTGTAAATTTATTTTCTATATTTTAAGTAATTTTTGAATATAACGTTACGATATATTATCTTGAATTATTTTTCTTGAAGTGGAAAATTTTTTATTTTGATATAACGAAGGGTCCCATTTTGAAAAATATAGCAAAAATAAATAGAGCCTTCAAAATTTTTGCTCCGCCCCTGATTCTCTCAATTGGTTGCATTGATCCAAAAATTTGGCAGCTTTCAAAAATTGATATGGGACAGTAGACTTAAGAGAAGATTGAATATGAAAATCTTGACTAAAATTTGAAGAAAATATATGATCTCTAAGAACATCGACATACTACGATGGACATAGAGGTAGATTACGGCGGTGGACAGACGTTTAGATGACGGTGGTGGAGATTGTTGGTGAGTTAAATGATGGAAACTTGTGTTTTGGATGAGTAGTGATCTCTAACATTTGTATGCTAAGGACTTTTGGAAGTTGATAACTTTTTTGTTTCAACCAGTTTATGAGCTGTAACAAAGTAACGAATTCTATTATCTTATGATATTCATTATCCGTAACTGTTACCTACTTAGTATATTAGCAAACCAAACAACTCATAAAAATATGTGTTGAACAAGCTCCAAATCACCCTCATTTGGAAGGTCTTCAGGATGCATTGATCAAGGCTTGAGCAAGCTAGAGTAGAGGGAGTGATTGCTCAAGCATGGTAACTGTTGGCTCGAAGTTCAGAGGGTGCTGAAGCCTGCTCGACTAGTCGAGCAAGGGTGGGTCGGTCGAGCGGCTTTATTTGAGATGGGCAGAAGGTTCTAGAGGTTAGCTCGATCGGTCGAGCGACATGGGCTCGGGTCGAGCGAGCTTCAGCGGGAATTCGTTTGCGGTTTCTGTTTTGGATGCCGATTGTTTTAGGCTTTAAGCCATTTTGTGCTAGGGCTTCTAATATGTCGTAGGCTATAAATATGAGGCTTAGAACATTACTAGAAGTAAGAGGAGAGGCAAATACTTGAGAGATACTAGGGCATTGGTGTTAGAGCTGCAGCGGAATTTGACCTTCTAATAGATATAAAATAATATGAAATGTAACACCTCTCACAAAAATGCAATAAAGGAATGAGACAAAATAACCAATATGAACTAACAAAATATTGTGAATAAAACTGATTGATTTATTAATTCTAACAATTACAACCTAAGCATTATATAATAACTTAATGCTAAAAAAAGAACGGATGAAAATAACTAACTATACAAACAATGTAACATGTTGTTTGCAAAATGTTCTCCATCATATGGCTGTATCACCCATTTTCCTCTCCTAGAAACTCTCTCATAATTTTACATCATTTATTCTTGCATTTTAGAGAAACATAGTATATGGTTAATTATAGTCATAGCCATATGCTCCCACAATTCTCCACCTCGTCCATAATTAGATATGATTCGAATTTTGGACGAACAAATTGCAGTACTTGTATCCCGTTGCACCATTTTAAAATGACTGCCCTCTGACCGGGATCAAACCAATCGTAGTTCAATTATATATCCATGTCATATCGAACATGGAATGACCTTTAGCAATTCCAAGCAATGTTGGAACTTGCTTCCTGACACCACCTTGGTCAACATATCTGCAGGATTCTCATCTGTGTGCACGTTTATAAGAGAAATATCACCTTTCTCTACAACATCTCGAATAAAATGATATCTTACATCTATATGTTTTGTTCGAGCATGATACACTTGATTTTTTGCTAGATGAATAGCACTTTGACTATCACAACTCAACTGCACACCTTCTTGTCGGAAACCCAAATCATCTAGAAGACCCCTCAACCACAATGATTCCTTTACCCCTTTTGCCACGGCCATATACTCAGCCTCTGTAGTAGATAGAGCCACTTTAGCTTGTAACATTGATCTCCAACTAACTGGAGCACCAAATATCGTGAATGTATAACCAGTAGTAGATCGTCGTCTATCTAGATCACCAGCATAATCAGAATCAACAAATCCGCTAATCTGACAATTATCTCCACCAAAGCATAATCCGGTATCAATGGTACCTTTTAAGTACCTAAGAATCCATTTCACAGCTTCCTAGTGTATCTTTCCAGGATTCGCCATGAATCTACTAACTACACCTACCGCTTGTGAAATATCAGGGCGTGTGCAAACCATTGCATACATTAAGCTGCCTACTGCATTAGCATAAGGTACATTGTCCATGTAAGCCTTGTCTTCTGCTGTTGTGGGAGATTGTTTACTAGAAAGCCTAAAATGCGGAGCCAATGGAGTTACAACCGACTTGGCACTTTTCATACCAAACCTTTCAATAACTCACTCAATGTATCCTTTCTGGCTTAAGAACAATTTTCGGCTTGACCTATCTCTTTTAATCTCCATACCCAGTATTTTCTTTGTAGCACCCAAATCTTTTGTTTCAAACTCTTTACCAAGTTGAAATTTTAATCTGTCTATCTCCACCTTGCTTTTCGAAGCAATAAGCATGTCATCTACATATAATAGAAGATAAATATAATCACCTCCATGAAGCTTACGAATGTATACACAACAATCATAATTACTTTTGGAAAAACCTTACTTTAACATAAAGAAGTCAAATCGCCTGTACCACTGTCGAGGAGATTGTTTCAGTCCATAAAGTGATTTCTTCAAGCGACAAACCTGACTTTCTTTACCCTCAACCTTGAATCCCTCAGGTTGATACATGTAGATTTCCTCCTCCAAGTCACCATGCAAGAACGCTGTCTTCACATCTAACTGTTCCAACTCAAGATCACGATGAGCGACAAGACTTAAAAGCACCCGTATTGATGTGTGCTTTACGACTGTAGAAAATATTTCATTATAATCTACACCTTCCTTTTGAGCATAACCCTTAGCCACTAACCTGGCTTTAAACCTTGTACCACTTGACTCGGTAGGGTCTTCTTTTCTTTTATAGACCCATTTACAACTTATAGCAGTCTTCCCTACAGGCAATGGAACCACCTCCCATGTCTTGTTCTTATGAAGAGATTGCATCTCTTCTTCCATGGCAACCAACCAATTCTCACTATTCTTATCCCTGATAGCTTGTTTGAAGGTGACAGGTTCATCATCCTCCACCGAGAGTGCATACTCTACCAAATTTAACTGCCCATAATGCCTCAGAGGTTTGTCTGACCCAAACTTCTGAACTAGTTTATAATTTCTCTTTGGCTTTGTTGATGCCAAAGAATCATGCTGCTGTTGTTGTAAAACATGTGCATTTTCCTGTTGAATTTCTTCATGATCAAGTTCATCCTCTTCCTCATATCGAGTTGCACTAGGATGCTCCACCTGAACATGACTAGAGTCTATTGGTTGGTCTTTAGACTCTATCTCCACCACTTGAGTATTTGAAGTTTCTTCAACATCACCATCACTTGGCGTCATAGCTTTGGATAAAGCTACCATAGATCGTTCATCAAAGGTCACATCCCTGCTGATTACAAATTTAGAATCATCTATACTCCAAAGACGATAGCCTTGAACTCCCTTTGGATACCCTAAAAAGATTGCTTTTTTTAGCTCATCATCAAGTTTATTATCTTTGACATGATAATAAGTCGTGCATCCGAAAACTCTAAGTTTCCCGTATTCTGCATGTTCCCCTGACCACACTTTATAAGGTGTGTCTCCATCTAGAGAAGAGTGTGGGGATCGATTCACTATGTAACAAGAAGTAGCAACCGACTCTGCCCACCATTCTCTGCCTAACCCAGAATTAGAGCGCATACACCTTGCCTTCTCAAGTAGTGTACGATTTAGTCTTTCTGCGACTCCATTCTGTTGTGGTGTGTCTCGCACTGTCCAGTGTCTTACAATGCCCTGTTGATCACAAAACTCCTTGAAAGCACCATCTGTATACTCTGTGCCATTATCAGATCGCAGAGTTTTCAGCTTCCTCCCTGTTCTGTTTTCAACCATTGCTCTCCACCGCTTGAAAGTGTCGAATACCTCATTCTTATGCTTGAGAAAATAAATCCAAGCATACCTTGAATAATCATCGACAAACGTAACAAAATACCTGGAACCACCCTTAGAAGTTACTTTAGCCGGACCCCATACATCTGTATGCACATAGTCTAACAACCCTTTGCTTTTATGCTTGCTGGTGCAGAACTTCACCCTATGCGCCTTTCCGTACACATAATGTTCACAAAATTCCATTTGTGGTTTCTTCATGTTCTTTAGCAAACCTTGTCCACTAAGCAACGATAGACCTTTTTCCGACATATGCCCTAGCCGCATGTGCCAAATTCTCGTGCATTCTATGTGGTCTTTACTTCCACTGATTCCAATTGCTAAATCACCTGTAACAGTATTTCCCAAAAGCGGATAAAGATTACCGTTACGAAGTGCCTTCATCACAACCAAGGAACCACGAACAACTTTCATAACCTCGTTCTCCGCAACTATTTTGCAACCATTTTTCTCTAACAAACCTATAGAGATTAGATTTTTCCGCAAATCTAGAATATGTCTTACATCCTTCAAGGTTCTCACAACTCCATCATGCATCTTGATTCTAATTGTACCTAGCCCCACAGTTTTACAGGCATGATCATTGCCCATTAAAACTGTGCCCCCATTTGTGCTTTCATAAGTAGTAAACCACTTCCTAATTGGGCACATATGGTGAGAGGCTCCTGAGTCAAGCATCCACTTACCAGAGATCTCATGAGATTCTTCAGTTACAGAGTAACAATCTTCCTCGCCATTTGAGACATAACTTGCTTCTTGTTTTTCTTTTGGGTTGTCATTGTTCTGATTCTTGAATACTACCCTCTTATTTGGGCAATTTGCTTTAGAGTGTCCAGGCTCACCACATTTAAAGCATGTCTTTTCTACGTGAGGTCTAGATTTTGTCCTAGATTTTCCACGCTTACCTTTTCCTCTTTCATTTGTCCTTCCTCTAGTTGCAAACAATCCCTGTGATTGATCCTTGTAATCTCTTCCACTTGACGATGACATTACACTTGTAGCAACCTTATGTAGATCATCCGCTAAAAGTGATGCCCTCGTCTCATCCATGGTTAGAGTATCACCCACCAACATCATTGTTTGTACTAGGTTCTCATAGGACTTTGGTAATGAAAGTAATAAAATTAATGCCTGGTCCTCATCATCAATCTTCACATCTATGTCCTTTAAGTTTGATATGATCCTATCAAATTTGTTGACATAATCCCGGATTGAGGTGCCTTCCTCCATCTTGCACGTATACAATTTGGATTTTAAATAGATCTTGTTAGTTAGAGTCTTCGTCATGAAATTACTCTCTAACTTTGCCCAAACGCCTGCTGCTGTTGCTTCTTCATTTACCAAGAAAGCAACATCCCTCTCAAGGCATAAGATTATAGCAGCCCGCGCCTCGAGATCTAATTCTTCCCAATCCTCATCCTTCATATTAGCCGGCATTTTGTCTTTCCCTAATAATGCCCTATGCAATTTTTGTGAAATAAGCAAATTTTTCATTTGCATCCTCCAATAAGAAAAATCATTTTTCCCATTAAATTTTTCAATTTCATATTTGCCTACTTTGACATTTCCACTAATAGAAGCCATTTTACACTAAATTGAATTTTACCACTCAAAATTTAGACGTTGGCTCTGATACCAATTGTTAGAGATGCAACGGAATTTGGCCTTCTAATAGATATAAAATAATATGAAATGTAACACCTCTCACAAAAATGCAATAAAGGAATGAGACAAAATAACCAATATGAACTAACAAAATATTGTGAATAAAACTAATTGATTTATTAATTCTAACAATTACAACCTAAGCATTATATAATAACTTAATGCTAAAAAAAGAACGGATGAAAATAACTAACTATACAAACAATGTAATATGTTGTTTGCAAAATGTTCTCCATCCATATGGCTGTATCACCCATTTTCCTCTCCTAGAAACTCTCTCATAATTTTACATCATTTATTCTTGCATTTTAGAGAAACAGAGTATATGGTTAATTATAGTCATAACCATATGCTCTCACAATTGGCCATAAGAGTGCTTTCATGTATTAGTGCCATTGTTGTGGAGTTTCACCATCAAAGGTGAAACCTTTTATGGGTTAAGAGTGATCTCTTAATTATTGTTGATTCCATTAATGATAAGATACTTTGATTGAGGGGGAGGTATCCTTTGATACCTCATAAGCACTTTGTTTGTGGTTGTTTGATTGTTCTCTTGATTATTGCTCTGATTTACTCAAGTTCTTCATTGTTTCTCTACCATTTGAGCGTCCTAGACCTTCTCTTTCAATATGTCCAACAAAATGTAGAAGATAAGAATTATCTAAATTGATTAAGAAAGAACGGAACTAAAATAACCATATATTATTGCACAACTTCCACCAACGTTAGATTGGTTCTATAATTAGACTTTTATGCTTTGCAAAGCATTCTAACACAACAAACACATTATGTTAGGTTAATTTGTAGTATACTAGTGTAATGCACCACTGTGCACAATAAACAATGAACAATGAACAATAATCAATGAACAATGAACAATGAATAATGAACAATGAACTATGAACAATGAACAATGAACAAGGAAAAATGAATAATAAACAATAAACGATGAAAGATGAACAATAAACAAATTAACAATTAACAATGAACAATGAACAATGAATAATGGACAATGAACAATGAATAATGAACAATGAACAATGAACAATAAACAATTTACAGTGAATAATGAACAATGAAAAATGAACCATGAACAATGAACAAGGAACAAGGAACAAGAAACAATGAACAATAAGTATATAGGTAAGGAACAAGTCTCCCACAAAAATATAAATGCAAAATGCAATTTGTAATCAACCATTTGTAATTTAATGAATATCTTGTTGGGTATTTAAAACATTAATTACATTTTATTTAATGTCTTATTACTTGATCGCTTAGAGTGAAATCACATAACATACAGCTTGGGTTAACCACAGTATTGTCCGAAAATAGTGTCCTTAAATGGGTTTTGAAATAAAATTTCGCTTGAACTCGTTTCTTCACATGATCTTCACCAGTTGGACGACATGCCTTAGGTTGTCTTTCATCACATCTGATGACTACAGTTGCAAAAAAAAAGAGCTCTAAACACCAACGTGTCTTCACCAGTTGGACGACATGCCCTTAGGTTGTCTTTCATCACATCTGATAACTACAGTTGCAAAAAAAAAAAATGAGCTCTAAACACCAACGTGTCTTCACCAGTTGGACGACATGCCCTTAGGTTGTCTTTCATCACATCTGATAACTACAGTTGCAAAATAAATGAGCTCTAAACACCAACGTGTGAAACACTATAAAACTCACAAGTGCCCACTAGTCCTCTTACAACCATGGGTAACCATCCTCCATGTAGAATGTTTTAGAGGCTCCTCTAGCAGTTGCGTCCTCTTCACATGTTCCAAAGACGTCTACATTGAAAACTGATGTACAACAGTACAAGTGCGGCTCAACTTAGATTTCTCACATGCAAAACTTTCTTTCAATCCAAATGACTTAAGCTTCCGATATCGTCTATTATGTACTATATATATACGTGGGAACGCAAAAAGTAAATGAAAGGATTTATATTATTTTTCAATCCAAAACTTTCTTTCGATCCGTCTGTGCAAAAAGTAAATGAAAACAGAGTGAGTGCATGAAAGGATTTATATTACTCCCTCCGAATCAGTTTAGATGTCCCATTTGAGATTTCACGGATTTTAAGGGTTGAGTGGGGTCCATTAAAAAGGTAGTAGTTGGGTATTTTAATTGATTAAATTAATTGTAAAGGTGATAGTTGGGTATTGGGATTTGGAAAAGTGAGGGTATTTAGGTAAAAAAAGGATAGACAAAAAAGAAAATGGAATAATTGGTATGATTTTGCCAAATAAGGAAATGAGACATCTAAACTGATTCGGAGGTAGTATTTTTTATTGATTAAACATATTCAAAACAGACTCAACAATTCGATATTGACACGATATTATAATTATACTTAACTTTAATTCAAGTCAAATTTGATTTACTATTATTAATTAATATTATATATTATGTATAAATATAAACAAAATACTCAATTTTAAACCGACCCGCATTTACAAAATACGGTGTCAAGTTAGAATTTGCGGAAAATGTCATACCAGCATTGGTGTTTGATTTGAATTTGAAACTTTTTCTTGCGATTTAGTAACCGCTTTCCTCTTCTCTCACTACATCAGACCTCAAAAAGCACTTAAAAATGGCGATCATAACAGAGCATGAAGATGAGCATATTGATCAACCAGGTTCTCCTTCAAAATCTAAGCCTAAAATTAAACCAAAGCTCAAATCCAAACCCCCGAAACCAGAATCACGAACCACAGCAACCCCAAACCAAAACCCATTCATTTTCTGGTTCTACTTCACACTTATTGTTTCTCTTATCACTTTCTTCTTCGTTTCTCTCCCTTCGTTTTCATCATCCGACCCGAAGACTTGGTTTTTAAAACTACCCACAATTCTTAGAGATCACTACTCTAAGGGGAGAACTATCAAGGTTCAATTCAACCCAAATGAACCTGCGATTGAAGTTTTTGCTTACTCACAAGGTCCTCGAACTTCTGAAAATGTGTTGATTATTCACGGGTTAGGCTGTAGTTCTTTCACATTTCGTAATGTAGTTGATGATTTAGCTTCTAAAGGTTTGTTTGCTGTGGCTCTTGATTTACCCGGTTTCGGGTTTTCAGATAAAACAGTGGTTAGAGAAAGGGATATTGTGGGTGATCCTGGGGTTTTTGAGAGGTTTATTGAGGTGTATGAGGAGATTAAGGAAAAGGGTATTTTTTGGGGTTTTGATAATCTGATTGAAAGTGGACATCTTCCCTATGAAGAGGGTAAACCTCGAATTTCGACTAGGAAAGTTGTTGAGCCTTTGGATTTAGGTGCACAAGAAATGGATAGGGTTTTAGGTCAAGTTATTGATTCAATGGGATTAGCTCCCTTGCATTTAGTTCTACATGATTCCGCATTAGTAATGGGGGCAAATTGGGTTGTTAAAAATGCAGGGAGATTGAGGAGTATTACACTTATTGATACCATGCCAAGAGGCATGGCATTACCCATATGGGCATTGCAAGTTCCGGTGCTTCGAGACGTTGTTTTGAGCGTGGATTATGCATTTGAGAGATTGATGAGTTCATGTTGCTCTAAGAAATTCAAGGGTTCAAGTCTAGAGGCTCATAGGGTTCTTATGAAGGGTAGAGATGGGAGGGAGACGACCGTAGGAATAGGTAAGAAGTTGAATCAAAGCTTTGATTTGGCTGAATGGGCAAGTATGGATGAATTTAAGAGTATGCCAATGCAAGTTCTTTGGTCTGGTAGTTGGTCACAAGAGTGGAATGAAGAGGGTAAAAGAGTTACTGAGGCTGTTTCTCAAGCTAAATTCATCAACCACTCTGGTGGGAGGTGGCCTCAGGTAATCTCTCGGTTTCAATACTTCTATGAACTAAGCTTTTTTCCCCTTGTGTTCAAAAATATTGTGTTTTGTTTAATTTTTTAGTAGATTTTTGCTAGAATTCTTTGTTAAATTGTTGTTAAAGTGGTATAATCAATTGCTTGGAATGAGATATGAAGTACTAAATGAAGAGTTAAACTTATTGTTTTTATGAATTTGACCTTGAGCTTAAAATATTATGTACTTGAGAATCAGATGAACACAACCTGATATCCTTTCGGTTTTATTGAACTTTTGCCATAGTTAGTTCATATCTCTATACTGTGATTCTTTGGTAGATTATACTGTTTGATGAAAGTAGAATGCAAGATGCTAATAATGTACTACATTGCTCAATCAAGGTGTTATATGTTCATGTCAAAAGTTCAATTCCACACTAGCTATAAACCTTAATCCTATAATTCTAACTTTAACTCCATTGTTATCATCATAAATTTGTCTCATTTTAGACGTTGCTATTGCTACTTTTAGGGCATTAACTTCGCCACCCTTTTCATTGTATCGCCACCCCTTATATATTGAAATTCCAAAATTGCCCCTGATTACTTTTCAAACCTTCAATCTCTAACATTTCTTTAAAAACTTTCTCCGAACACACATTGAACTAAAACAAGCTAAAACTAAAAATTGAATTACAATGGCCAACGAAAATGAGCATCAATATGATTGCGGAATCAATATGATTGTGGTAAAATTTGAGACATATTCACTCTAATGGCTATAACTTTAAATAGAAAAATCATATAATTGTAATGTTTGCGGCATTATAACCTAGACTTCAAGATCTTTCCAATGATATATTATATGCCCAATTCCGATAACTGAGCGAGAAATGACGATTGTTTGAAGTTTATTTGTGCTGAAATTTGATACATGTTCATTCTTTTGGTCATAACTTTTTATAGAAAAATCGTATTAGTGCAAGGTTTGTGGCATTGGAAACTAGACTTCAAGAGCTTTCCAACGACATATTATATGCCCAATTTTGACAATCGAGCGAGAAATGACGACCGTTTAAAGTTTGCAGTAATTTCTAACATTAGTCGCACGCGACCAGGCCATGGTTGAATCGCACAAAATGTGCGATCGGACCATGGTTGAGTCGCACAAAATGTGCGATCGGACCATGGCCTGGTCGTGCGCGACTAATGTTAGAAATTACTCGCTCGATTGTCAGAATTGGGCATATAATATATCATTGGAAAGATCTTGAAGTCTAGGTTCTAATGCTACAATTATTGCAGTAATGTGATTTTTGTATCAAAAGTTTCGGCCAAAGGAGTGATTATGTATCAAATTTCAATACAAAACGTGTGATCAGGTTTTTTTTTTGATTTTAAAAATTATTTTCTTTACTAAAATTTATATTTATATTTTAATTTAATTATTATTAAGAAATTTAGTTTAGGAATAATAATGGTTGATTTTATAATTAAAATTGGATTTAAGGGCATTTTAGTAATTTTATTAAAAAAGAGGTGGCGATAAAATGAAAAAGGTGACGATGTTTAAGGATTGGGACTTTTTATTATGAATCTGTCACTCATTTTTCACTTCACATCAAATGATTTAACTTAGTGCGCTTAGTCCTTTATATTATATGAGATGACATGGATACTGCAGATCTGGTCCTGGTTCAATAATACCCCGTCTTCTTTACTGGTTCACTTATTCCCCGTTTTTTGCACACACTTAAACCACTTCTTCTTTTTGTCAACGTTGTCTTAGATCTCCGTTTTGAGTTCTATCGTTCAAGGTGTGCTCTTCAAAGCATTGCATTATCGTTACTCCACCTTCCTATTATGGTTCTTTCTAAAAGCCTAGTATTCTGTGATATATTAGAAAAGGATATGTTGGGGATCTTTTTATTAGCTAGTTAGTTAGTTTAGGGAAGGGAAAATTAGTATAAATACTCAAGATGTAATATGTTGGGGATCTTTTTATTAGCTAGTTAGTTAGGGAAGGGAAAAGGTATGTCAAACATCCACTTGGAGCGGTTTCTTCTCTTCTAACTTTATATTGTCGCTACTGATCTCATTTGTATTGAAGTGACTCATCCGGTACTTTGTCATACATCGAATTAATTTAGACTCTTGTGACTCTTATTCTTGCTTCTATTATTCTAGCTTAGCTTTACCTCATTTGCGGTCTCATCTCTCAAAACAATGTCGTTAGCAAACAAGACATGTGTGCTTGGAATGATTGAGTTATTTCAACTAGGACCACTGCAAAAAGAAAAAAAGAATATGATCGAACCTTGGTGAAGGCCAGTTGTGATTGGAAAATCCTTCGTTGTCCTAACATTTTTCTTCACTTCTCGATACATATCTTGCACCATATTAATGTATTTTCTAGGAATACCCTTCTTTGTCATTGCCCATTAAAGTACTTCTCGTGGTGCCATGTCGTATGCCTTTTCCAAGTCGATAAAAACCATGTGCAAGTCTTTTTTTCTAGCTCTATAGTACGCCATCATTTGTCTCCTCAAATAAATTGTTTCCGTTGTAAATCTTCCAAACATCAGCTCGAATTGGTTCTTTAGTATGTTGGTACATCTCATATGTAATACTATCACTCTTTCCCATAGTGGCATAGCATGATTTATGAGCTTTATTACTCAATAATTGGAGCAACTTTGGATATCTCCTTTATTTTGTATATGGGACTATGGGTACCAGAGCACTTCTCCATGTGTTGACATCTTGTTTGTTATCCAAATCTTTTTGAATAAATTGGTTAGTCACTCCAAATCTTGTACTGGGATGTTATTGTCCTTATGTATCCTTATCCCACTTTACTATACTTATATCTTTTGATTTTGCTTGTGTCCTTCACCATTTTAGATATCTTTCTCTCCTTTAGAATCTAATTTGTCAAACACCTTTTTGAAACCTCTATTTTTGTCTCGTCAATAACTATTTTTGTCTATTTTTAAAACTTTCTTATATTTTGATAAGTTTTCCTTATTCACGTATTTTCCTAATGCAAGATATCATCTTTTATTTTTCTTTATAATGCTTTGACCTCCTCATTATGTATCCTTTACCACAATATTGCCCCTTGATTATTTTAAAATCTCCTTAGCTATTTGAGTAATACAATATTTTTTCTATCTTTGTCCAGGTAGCCTTAGCATCTAAAGCCATCTTTCAATCAGCTTCTTTGACAACTTTTTCCACTAAAGCTTTACCAATATTCTCTTCTAATTTCCACATCTAATCCTTCATTCCGCTTTGGCTTTCCTTTCCTTCTATCTTGTAAGCGAATATTTGTAAGCGAATATCCTTAACAATAAGTTTGTGTTTGGTGGCCACTCTCTTGGAATAGCCTTACAATATCTGTCCTGTTTGTCAAGTAGTCAATTTGGATTGCATTTAAACTAGTTCTAAAAGTCACGAGATGATTAGAAACAAATATAGCTAGTTTAGGCGTCTAGTTGGACTCACATATTACAGCTAGCCCGAATTCTAAGCCTACACAATTACTTGGCCAAATAGTCGATGGACGCTTAAACTGTATGCATGAATACTCGAGACACTCCTACTACTCTAGTCGGGCTTTTATCATGTAAAATCCACCTACTTAAGGGTGTAGGCAAACATAGAAACCTGCAACTCCAACAAAAATAAGCTTACTAAAATACCAAAATGCTCTTACAAAAATACCCAACTAGTATTTTGTAAGCCAGGTAATACAGGTGAGAATTTTTGTTTATATGTGAACAAATTGAACCCAATAGAGTGAAGGATAAATGTGACTGGTTCGTCATTTGACATTGCCTCTGCCGGGTATGGTCATGCTCAACTTGAGTTGGCGTGGTTGTTGGTTTCCTTAGTAGGGCACATCGGTAGCATGGTCTATAGCCAACTTTAGCTATAGATCGTTGGTTTCTTTTCGTAAATAAGCTCTGCTCATTCCCAATCTTGTATGGATGTTTCACTGAGAGTACCTACCCATCTTTATAATTTGCAGGATGACACATCAAGTGAGTTAGCTGAAAAAATCAACAGTTTAATATCATCTCTTCCGAAGACTGAAAGGATAGTGGATGATGAGCCTTTACCTGAACACATTCAAAAGAAGCTTGACGAGGCAAAAGCAGGAGGCAACCACCATCATCATGGTCACCATGATGGGCACATTCATGACGATGGAGCTCATGCAGGTTACATGGACGCCTACGGCCTTGGTCATGGTCATGGGTGGGGAATGTGATTTACTTACTCACTCTAAAGACTGCTAAGTGTATGAACCTGCCATGAGATACTGTTGAAAACTATCAACTATTGTGGATATCAGAAATCACTTGGATGTGACATGAGATAACCGAATTCCAAATTTTAGCGTTTCGAACAGGGTATTGACATGCGAGATTGCTAGATGTTCTTTTTGTTTTTCAATTTTATACGCCATTTATCTTTTCATTTGCAGCGAGACTCCTTGTCGATGTAAACCGATAGTACAGGTTGCTTGGGGCTGTTGTATTTTTTCAACTCCTGTTAGAATTTTGATGCGTGTGTTGATAGGGAATGTTTCTTCCTCAAGCCATTGAATGCTCAAATCGATGTATTGTGTGCCTTTGGTAATTGCATGAGCTTGTATCTTGATATATTGAGGATGAAATATCGGTGTGTACGTGTCTTCAAATTAGTTTTTTTTAATTGATTTTTGACTTTTGGATTTTAAATTAATAAACTGTAAAAAAATATTGATAAATGACTTTAACTAACTTTTAAATTAAAACCAAATAATTTAAAATTGGTTGAATCAGTTAATAATTTTAGGCAAAAGTTTCAACTAACAATAATTTGTCAAATAGGCTTTAGCTCTATACAAGCTACAAAATGTTTGTCTAGTATACAACCTAAATGCAGCTAGCAACGTGCTACGGCTAAAGGTATTTATTCGAGTTATTGAGTTGATTTCAGATTAAGTGTTTTGGGTTAGTTTGAAAATGGATTTTGTGTCCATATTATTTTTTGCATATTGTAAATTATTTTTAAAGTCGTAAGAAAATTACAACGGTAGTACTTGCCAAGTTTATTATGGAACTACGTTATAACTGAAGATTTATTAATATTTAATTTTTATAATTTTTAATTACACACAATTATTGCTATAAAATATTAAATTAGTATATTGATAAACGTGCAAAAGCAAATGAGACGATTAAAATCAAAGAGTGAGTATTGTTTTAAGGAAGCTGTTGAGATTTAGAGCATGTAGGACATTATCCAAAGGCTTAAGACAAGCAAGTAACGTAACAACGAAACCAAAACAAAGGACAAACAAGCAATGCTCGTTCAAGCAAAGGGGTGCTCGTTCGAGCACATGCTCGTGGGTCAGGCAGAATGTTTCTGATCTTTCTGTTTGATGTTTTTGGTATTTGCTCGTTCGAGCACTTTGGGTGCTCGTTCGAGCACTATCGAATTTTCGAGGCAGAAACTTTCTGGAAGCTGTTTTGTGAACTGCTCGTTCGAGCACTTATAGTGCTCGTTCGAGCACATTGGAACAGTGTGTTTGTTCATGAAATAAAGGTACGTTTCATGGAACAAAATGTTGTTATGGACGGATGTTTTACATCATTAATGTCTGGTAACCACCAGATATTGTTTGGATGGATCCATGTGACACTTCAACTCTATAAATAAGAGTGAGTGCATGGATACCAAATCACTTCTTACTTGAATCATTTTTCTGTCATCTTTCTCTCATTTCTCTTGATTCATAAAGGAGAGTAATTAACTTCTTTATTGTTTTCTGATTTCATTTTCTTCATAAACATATTGTTGTTTAGTTCAATCGATTTGTACTAGTCGGTTGATGTGATTGATTGTATCTCATTGTGAATTTCCGGTCTCATAACCCAAGTACCTTTGTGGGGGAAATATCACAAAAGGAAAGCTTGTAGACGCCTTCAATCTATATCAAGATTTCTGGTGACATTGTGTTGCAAACGTATCTTCTCTGCGGTGTTCCTTTTGGTTCGTGATTCATACAAGGAAGGAGTTCGGTGCCATACTCAAAGGAGATACTACATAGATTATATTGTATTGTAGTTTTATTTTCGCATTATTACTTTAATAACAATCTTTTGTGATATATTATGTGATAATGGCAAGCGTGAAGGAACTCACTTCTAACTTTATGAAGTTGGACAAGTTCTTGGGTGTGGAATTCAGGAGATGGCAAAAGAAAATGCTCATCCTCTTGACTTCCCTCAATGTGGCCTATGTGATAAGCACTCCGAAACCGGAAGAGAAGAAAGATGATACTTTGGAGGATGCAAGGAAGCGAAACAAGTGGGAGAATGATGACTTCATATGTAGAGGACATATTCTAAACGGTATGTGTGATTCCCTTTTCGACATTTATCAATTTCATGAATCCGCTAAGTTATTATGGGATAGTTTAGAAGATAGATATATGTCGGAAGATGCAAGTTCTAAGAAGTTTTTAGTAAGTAACTTTAATAATTATAAAATGTTGGATAACCGCCCGGTGATGGACCAATTCCATGAGTTACAAAGGATGTACAATAACATGAAAGTGCATGACATAACTATGGATGAAATCTACATAGTGTCAAGCATAATAGATAAGTTACCAAGTTCTTGGAGGGATGTTAGACATACCCTTAAGCATAAAAAGGAAGAGATAACTCTTACGGGACTCGCTCAACATCTTCAAGTTGAAGCAAATCTAAGAGAACTTGAAAGTTCTAAGGGAGATAATCCAAATCTATCAATCGTCAACATGGTGATAGATGATGCAAAGGCGTCTACTAGTGGAGACAAGAGGAAGAAACCACAATATCCCAAGGGAAAAGGCAAGAAAAAGGTCAATGACAATGCTTGTTGAGAATGTGGCAAAACTGGACATCGCAAGAAGAATTGCTTTGTGTTTAAGAACAAAATCAAGAAGATGAAGGGTGGTGCTTCTACAAGCAACAACCCTCTTCCTACTAAAGGTAATCTTGCAAATTTGGATGAAAATTCTGGTTTGAATGTTTCTTCCATGGATTCTAATGTGAATATTGTGCAGGATGATGACATGTCATGGTGGATCGATTCGGGGGCCGCTAGACATGTGTGCAAGAGTAAACATTGGTTCACAACTTTACATAATGTTGTGGATGGAGAATATCTCTACATGGGAGACAACTCATCAATCAAAGTCCAAGGCAAAGGACAAGTGGAACTCTTGTGTACATCGGGAAATACTTTAGTCCTTAGGGATGTGTATTATGTTCCCGATATTAGTAGGAATCTTGTCTCCGGTCCTATCTTAAATCGATTAGGGTATAAACTAGTATTTGAAGCCGAAAGATGTATAATATCTAAGGGTAATTTGTATATAGGGCGTGCTTATTTATGTTGTAATTTGTTTAAACTCTCTCTATCTTGTAAATATAAAGACTTAGTATGTAATGTTAATATGCATGATGATTTACATTATCTTTGGCATCTTAGATTGGCACATGTTAATTTTGGTAAAGTTTCTTTTATGTCTAAGCATGATTTAATACCTTTATGTGAACAAAAATCTGTAAATTGCAAAACATGTATGCTTAATAAGATTACAAGAACACCTTTCAAAAGTGTTGAAAGAAAATCTGAAATTTTAGATCTTGTGCATAGTGATCTTTGTGACTTTCATAGTACTCCATCTTTAGGCAATAAAAGATATGTTGTTACTTTTATTGATGATTATTCAAGATTTTGTTATGTTTATCTTTTGCATACAAAAGATGAGGCACTTGACTTCTTTAAAATTTACAAGAATGAAGTAGAACTTCAAGTTAATGGTAAACTTAAGAAGTTAAGAACCGACAAAGGAGGAGAGTACTACGATCCTCATTATTTCCAATCAATGGGAATTATACATGAAACAACCGCCGGTTATGCACCAATATCAAATGGTGTGGCGGAAAGGAAGAACCGAACTCTTTAAGAAATGGTTAATTCCATGTTGTCATACTCAAATTTGAGTGATGGATTTTGGGGTGAATCAATGTTGACCGCATGTCACGTTCTAAACCGGGTTCCTTCAAGAACCAGTAAGGAAACTCCTTATGAATTATGGTACAAAAGGAAACCAAACTTAAGTTATCTTAAGGTTTGGGGATGTCGGGCTATTGTAAGAATACCCGGTCAAAAGAGAAAGAAACTCGGTGAGCGAGGTCTTGAATGCATATTTGTAGGCTATGCAAATCAAAGCAAAACCTATAGGTTCTATGTTATAGAAAAAAATGACTTTATATCGATTCACTCGATAATAGAGTCAAGAGATGCAATATTTGATGAGAATAGATACTCATCAATTGGTAGACAAAGAAATCTACATATAAGCACCGATAATGACAATGTTGAATTAGGAGATATTCAACAAGAAAATCCACATGAAGATGATGATGTTGATGAAAATCAACAAAACGTCATAGAAGATACTCCAATAGAGGAAGAAGATATTCCTAGAAGGAGTAAGCGACAAAGAAAACCAAAAACTTTTGGTCCAGATTTTCATGTATACTTAGTGGAAGGTACTAGAACCGATATTCAATCTAGTGTTCCATATTTACTAAATGTGGAAGGAGACCCATTGACATATAGCGATGCTATGGCTTCGCAAGACAGCTCGTTTTGGAAAGAAGCGATCAATGATGAAATGGAATCCATCATGGGAAATAATACGTGGGTATTAGTTGATCTACCACTGTCTTGCAAACCGATTGGTTGTAAGTGGATCTTCCGCAAGCAGATGAGAATTGATGGTACTATCGATAAGTTTAAGGCCCGTTTAGTGGCACAAGGCTTTAGACAAAAGCCCGGTATCGATCATTTCGATACATATGCACCTGTTGCAAGAACAACCACTATTCGGTTGTTGGTAGCGTTAGCTTCGATTCATAATCTAGTGATTCATCAAATGGATGTGAAAACAGCGTTTTTATACGGTGAACTAGATGAAGAGGTTTACATGAAACAACCCGAAGGGTTCGTTTTGAAAGGACAAGAGAAAAAGGTGGGTAAACTTGTCAAGTCCTTATATGGACTAAAACAAGCACCAAAACAATGACATCAAAAGTTTGATGAGACGATATTGTCCTTTGGATTCAAACTGAATCAAGCCGATAAGTGCGTTT
Organism: Amaranthus cruentus; assembly: GCA_019425755.1. Lineage (NCBI taxonomy): Eukaryota > Viridiplantae > Streptophyta > Magnoliopsida > Caryophyllales > Amaranthaceae > Amaranthus > Amaranthus cruentus. The sequence continues at coordinate 14,973,417 of CM033456.1, forward strand.
ATAGCAAGTTTGATGGGCAAGGCAACAGAGTCATTATTTGTCTCTACGTTGATGATATGCTCATCTTTGGTACTGATTTAGTACGGGTTCAAGAGACAAAGGATTTTTTGTCAAGTTCATTCCAAATGAAGGATATGGGGGAGGCCGATGTCATCTTGGGTATAAAGATCATACGAGACGGCAATGGAATCAAGTTAAGCCAATCTCATTATATTGAAAAGGTGCTTAAAAGATTCAACATGTTCGAGACAACTCCGATCTCAACCCCTATGGATCCAAATGTCAAACTTCGCAGACATGATAAGGAACCAGTTTCGCAATTAGCGTATTCAAAGGTTATTGGATCGCTAATGTATGCGATGACTTGTACGAGACCGGATATTGCTTTTGTGGTAGCAAAGTTAAGTAGGTTCACAAGTAATCCGGGTCCACATCATTGGACAGCGATTAAGAAAGTATTAAAATAATTGAAGGGTACCATGGAACGCGGTATCATTTATAGTGGAGAACCTCCGATTTTGGAAGGTTATTCCGATGCAAGTTGGATCACCAATGACGAAGATAACTCTTCGACAAGTGGCTGGGTGTTTGTTTACGGGGGAGGAGCGATATCTTGGTCTTCCAAGAAACAAACGTGTATTGCTGATTCCACTATGGCTTCCGAGTTTATAGCGATAGCATCTGCAGGGAAAGAAGCGGAATAGTTAAGGGATCTCATGTTTGAGATACCAATTCTACCAATGCCTATAGCACTGGTGGCAATTCATACAGATTGTAGAACGACATTGGCAAAAGCTTATAGTCAAGTGTATAACGGTAAATCCCGTCATATTGCTCTCAGGCACAGCCTAGTGCAAGGGTACATCGTTAGTGGGGTCATAACTCTTGATTATGTGAACACCAAGATCAATTTGGCTGATTTTTTCACTAAAGCCATGAGTAGGAATTCGATTGAACAAGCATCAATTGCAATCAGTTTACGTTAACTTAAATTCAATAAGAAAGCCCAATTCACGCACAATTAACGTTGTGTCTGAATTCAATGTGGTGAAATTCTTTTTGGATTTTGTAAGCAACAAGTTTCAGTGATCCATCGTTGCTTTGGACCGTGAATAAAACGAGGTAGTCGTCATTTAAAGTTCTCAAGGCCCGGAGTTGAAGATCTCTTGGTGTATATCCAATCGCGGGGATATTTTATACGTAGTGAGAACCCACCTATATAAGTTTGAAGTTTGGCCGCTTCAAGTAGTCAAGATTAACGTATAGACTATGATAAACATATGAATAGATATCGACACGACCATTATAATGTGTCAAGAAATGACAATGTGTTATTTTTTCTATGTGTACTTCATCTTCGAATGGCCAAATGTGTTATATGATTCAAATCCGCAGGGATATCATTATTTCACCATTGTTTGTTAAGTATGTTGTACTAGGTGTTAATTCAATCCGCAGGGACATTAGCATTGATGCATGGAACGTGATTTTGAAATCAGTTTTTGAGAAAGAGAAAGAAAGTCCTAAAGGCTCTAAATGGGGTAGGATTGTTGAGATTTAGAGCATGTAGGACATTATCCACAGACTTAAGACATGTACTAAACCTAGACTAAGCAAGTAACGTAACAACGAAACCAAAACAAAGGACAAACAAGCAATGCTCGTTCGACCAAAGGGGTGCTCGTTCGAGCACTTTGTGGCTCGTTCGAGCACATGCTCGTGGGTCAGGCAGAATGTTTCTGATCTTTCTGTTTGATGTTTTTGGTATTTGCTCGTTCGAGCACTATTGAATTTTCGAGGCAGAAACTTTCTGGAAGCTGTTTTGTGAACTGCTCGTTCGAGCACATTGGAACAATGTGTTTGTTCATGAAATAAAGGTACGTTTCATGGAACAAAATGTTGTTATGGACGGATGTTTTACATCATTAATGTCTAGTAACCACCAGATATTGTTTGGATGGATTCATGTGACACTTCAACTCTATAAATAAGAGTGAGTGCATGGATACCAAATCACTTCTTACTTGAATCATTTTTCTGTCATCTTTCTCTCATTTCTCTTGATTCATAAAGGAGAGTAATTAACTTCTTTATTGTTTTCTGATTTCATTTTCTTCATAAACATATTGTTGTTTAGCTCAATCGATTTGTACTAGTCGGTTGATGTGATTGATTGTATCTCATTATGAATTTCCGGTCTCATAACCCAAGTACCTTTGTGGGGGAAATATCACAAAAGGAAAGCTTGTAGACGCCTTCAATCTATATCAAGATTTCTGGTGACATTGTGTTGCAAACGTATCTTCTCTGCGGTGTTCCTTTTGGTTCGTGATTCATACAAGGAAGGAGTTCGGTGCCATACTCAAAGGAGATACTACATAGATTATATTGTATTGTAGTTTTATTTTCGCATTATTACTTTAATAACAGAAGCATGAGGTCACTTGTGATAATCATCAAGTATACATTAGGTTTTTGTGTGTAGTTTGAGTGTCGTTCCTGCCAATGTATGGGTCCTAGGAAAACAAAAAAGAAGACCCTCTAATAAACGGTCGTTCTAAACTTAAACGGACGTTTGGAATAATAACCAAGATGAACCCTATATATTATAATTAGCATTAAAATTGTAGATGTATTATATATTTTTTGATTTTAAGGCCTTTCTAACTCTGGACCCTAGACAAATGCCTACCTTGTCTATGCACAGGAACGGCCCCGGTAGGTAGCATTGGAGTTGGTATACAAGAATGAAGACTCTTTTACTTGCCCATTTGTAGTTGCTCCTTTTGTACTGCTTTTGTTGTAATATCGTAATTTGACTCCCATTTATTTATAAAAATGTGAAGCAATAAAATCCATTTGACAAGTTTAATTTAAGAAGAGATGACATCCAATTTCGTCAACTTGAACCAATTGTTAGCCTGGATTTCACTAAATGTCAAAACATGTTAATGCGCTTATTTATTCTACTTTATTAAAACTACTCCAAATTCTAATATTATCAAGATATTAATCCAACATTCTATTTGACCCGCAATAGAGACACTCTAATTTTAAATTAGAGTCTAATTTTTTGAAATTTATTAATGGACCTGGTCAAGATTCGAGTCTAAAATAAATAATGAGTATGGTGAGAGTTTCACTCTTAGACCCTTTAAATTGTTAAAAAAGTTAATTATAAATTCATTTTAGTGCTAATGACACCTTTAAATTGTTAAAAAAGTTTAAGTAATAATATATATATATATATATATATATATATATATATATATATATATATATATATTATATATATATATATATGTTATATATATATATATATATATATATATATATATATATATATATATATATATATATATATATTATATTTATATATATATATATATATATATTATATATATACTATATATATATATATATATATATATATATATATTATTATATATAATATATATATATATATATATATATATATATATATATATATATTATATATATATATATATTATATATATATATATATATATATATATATATATATATATATATATATATATATATATATATATATATATATATATATATATATATATATATATATATATATATATATATATATATATATATATATATATATATAATGAGAAGGGTAAGAAAGACTTTACACCTTTAATTTCATTAAAACAAAAAAAATCTATGATTACGATTAAGCCAAAAACACATAATTACAAAAAGTAACTAAGACATTAATTTTTCGAATGTTCTTAATTTATAACGTAGTGTCCTTTTTTGTGTATATAGTAACAAAATAAAAGCAAACAAAAAATAATATATTAAGTTTATCTACAAAAAATAATTTTATCTACAAAAAATAATTTAAATTTTATCAAAAGTAGGCGAGGGAAAGAAGAGAGTCAAGTAAGCATCGAACTCATAATTTTATCTACAAAAAATAATACTATTAATTTGAAGTGAAAGAAAATTGATATTTAACCTGCAAAAAATAGGATAAATTTAACAAATGGCATAGACAACTCTCTCAATAGCCCAGTCCAATGGCTGACATGACTATTCAGTTACTCATTAACAAATGGACTTACCCATATTTACCTGTCTAATCGTTTATGCTATAGACGATCTATAGTAAGAATTTGTGTAAATTTAATTTCCACCTCTTTTGAGCGAAGTTAACTGGCAAAAAAGTCTTATAAGCTTCGAATTATAGACACAAAAGTCAGTAATTGTTAGAAATGCAGTTGGCTTGAGAACCCCATCATAGATGGTAAATGGAGGAACTCAATCTTACATAATTAGGTTACATTTTTAATGGTGGGAACTCAATGGACCATCTATATATCTATTTACAGATATTATTTAATGTATAAATGATGAATTCATTTAAATATTGCAACAACCCTCAACAAACAGAGCCATTCCGAAATCTAACAATCAAGCTATTTTGTTTATAGGAGTATAAAGCATCATTCACTTCAATAAATTCAGTAGGGACTATGCATGACTTTAAATAAATAATAGTCTTAAGTATTAAATGATACGTAATACTTCCACTTTACTTGTAATATTATAATATAGTTATACTATTCATTTATCTCCCTTAATTGCTGATTAATTGTTAATTTATAAGTTAGAATATAATCTAGTGGGATCTTGTTTGATTCGTTTCAATGTAAAAATTATTGATATCAAATTTTTATAATTTTTATTATACATAATTAGAGATAATAAGGATTAAATTAGTGCATTGGACCGCGTGAAAAAGCAAACGTTGCAGGAATTTGGAACAAAGGAAGTCGGGGTTTATAATTATTTATTATACATAATTAGATAATAGTTACACCATTTTTGGATTTGTGGGAAAAAAATGATTTAGATAAAAGATAGTAGAATTGTGGTTTATATTTTGGGGAAAAAAGTTGAAATTGATGAGTTACATAAATAGGCGTACAACAACCTTAAAACTTTCGAAATTAACGTTTGCTAACGTTTTTATGTGCAAAAAGGTCACGATGGAAGTGGAACAATTACATAAACCTCATGGTTACCGCTTGGATTTTTTAAAAGTTTTGCTTAACATATGAAAACCAAAACCTTAGAGTTACCACGTGAAATTTCCTAAATATATATAATTACATACATGTAAAAGAAATATAACTAGTACTCCCTCCGTTTCTAAATGTCCTTCAAACTTACTTTTTGCACAGTTTTCAAGGTAAATTTTGAGCCTAAATATCTCTAAATGCATATCATAAAAAATTATAAAAAATATATAATTAAAAAGTATACATTAAGACGAATCTAACGAGATCTCATATGAATATATTTTATCATCTATATATGTCCTAAAAATCTTAATTTAATATTTTTCTCCAAAATAAAATATTTTAAAGGGAAAAAACATTAGAAAAATGAGAGAGTATTAGATTACCGAAGAAGAATATTAGAAATTCTTACTTGAGACCGTCTTTTGAAAAGACGGCTTTCAAAATCTCAGTCCAATTTTAAATATATATTGTTACAACTCTAAATATAGATTTAGGCTAAACTTTTAAAAGTCGTCTTTACAAAAGACGGTCTCTCAAGAGACCAATAGTGATAGCGTAGGCAGACCCAAGAGGCAAGAGGTGGGGCCATGGCCCAACCATTTTCAATGAAAATTTATTTCTAAGAGACCCACATTTGTACGAAAAGAAATACAAATGCCTATTTTATTAATAAATACTCCATTTACTTGGGATATAAACAACAATATTAATGACTTTTTCTGGGATCCGAAGGATGACAATCGCCTCATAAACACGTAATAGTCGATCGAGTTAATTAGATTGGGATGTCTGTGTTTATGAAATTAATGAAACATCATTATTATTTTATAATTTATTTATTATTATTGTCTCATTTAATTTTTTAATACTATTAAATAATTATTTTTGATTTATATTTTATTCTAATTTATAAGTTATGATATAGTCAAGGGGAATTATGTTTGATTCGTCTCGATGTAAATTTTATTAACATTAATATTTTATTGTTTTTAATCAAATACAATTTGAAATTTTTTTAATTGAGTACGTGCATTAATAAATGCGCAAAAACCAACTCAAACGATAATGAATCAGAGAATAATTTATAATAGGAAAGGCATCGGAACAAATAATTGTGAAAAAGAAAGTTTAATATAAAGCTTAAAAACAGAGTATAATAACGGATAATGATGGTTCCTTTGATTATTGATGTATGTTAAGCGAGTTATAATGTGATCAAAATCACTTGCAACACTTAATGAATTGATACTTGATTTAATAATTTCCCCCTCAAAACCAAATCTACCCACATTGACCAATATTACCTTCTTTGGTGACTCACCTTCGGTATTATTGATCTTGTGGCTTAGGCAATCATTATCAACTTGTAACATATCGCTTTCACTTCTCTTTATGAGCACCATGCTCCTTTTAATGATCTTCAAAGTCATCCCAACACTAGCCTTAAAAGAATATTCCTTAGCCTCTAATCTACCAATAAAATGAGGTTTATCTCAAACTTAGGTACATACCTTACATCACAAAGTCTGCCCTTGACACCATCATGTGTCACCACAACAACCTTAAACATGGTAAACTTCTCTTACAACAAGTATGAAATGAGCAATTGGAGTCAATCACCCATAATCATTGCTTCCATCAATAAGAAGTGGTTCTTACTAATCATCATCCTCAACAAAGCCTAGGGCAACCACCCCCTTGGTCTCAACATCCCTGTTCCTCAATTGTCTTTTATGTTCCTCTCCCTTGGTCTTTCTTTTAACTCTTTGCATATCATTTGTATGTATCACTTCTTCTTACATTAGTAATAATACTTGTTACATAACATATCTTGGGGCCTCAACCATCAGCTTAAGCTTTCGGTTGAGTTGGTTCCTTGACATGGTATCAGAAGCTAGTGTGACAGGAGGTCACAGGTTCAAATCTCAACCACTCTTCATTAAAGTGGAATATTTAACACCAGGTATGAGGAGGCTTGTGTTGCATCCACACTTCTAGCCCAAAACGGGTTCTCGTGTGAGGGAGCGTGTTAGAGTACATAACATATCTTAGGGCCTCAACCTTTAGCTTAAGCTTTTGGTTGAGTTGGTTCCTCGACAGTTACTTCAATCACTCTTTTTTTGAGACTTACCCCTCTCTTGGTAACATTCTCCTTAGCTCTCCCTGTACTTGAGTCATCACAAAAAAACCTTCTTCCCACCGCTCTTTTTCTCTTCCCCCTTACCATAAATCGATTATTCACTCTCAACACGCCTATGCTTTATCAAGAGTGCTCTCCTTTCTCCTAATGAGTAAAGTTTGAGCTATATTTCTATTTCTCCTAAGAAGGAAAAACAAAGAAAGTAAAGCCTTTTCACTTTTGATAATTTCTTATTCGCATTTTAATAATTGACACACAAGTTTACTGAATGTGTTTGTGCGATTGTACATATTTCTATCTTCCTTCATCACGAGTTAATACAACTCCCACCTTAAGAAAAATTTGCTAGTGAGAGACTTCAAAGCATACATCACTTAAAGCTTGTCCAACCCCACTTGGATCCTTCTCCTTCATTGATTTCAAGACAATAACAAGACAAATAGTACTCACCGCCTTCTTCATGGACGATTAACATTTCTTCCTCTCCAAAAATGTTGGCTTTGTCTACTTAAGAGCCTCATGCTTCAATCTCTTGTTGCACCAACAAGTCCCACAATGAATCTTTTTTACAATAAAAAGTTTATCCTACAACCAAGTTTTAAGTGAAATATAAATTTTCCCCTTTTACTCATCTTCTGCACCAAATTCAAGCTTTCACTCACTCAATATACATAGCGAAACATTCAAAATCTAATACCAATTGAAATGGAGGACTTTAGACCCAACAATGATGAAAAAAAGGTTTAAGAAAGCTTGAAAAATCGAGCACAACAATGGAGAGCTAAAGACAAACAAACATACAAGAGCACAAGCAAGAACACAAGTGTTTGATGGTTTCTTGGAAACCTCGACCTCAAAATAGATTATATTTTATTGATTATTTAATACTAAAATAATTAAATTAGTCACAAGATGATGTCCACTCTCTAGAGCTACCAAACCTCCGGAATAAGAGTTTTCACTCTTATTACGAGACAAAATTTCTGTAGGGTTTCATTAAATCTTTAATTTTCTTCCTATACTAACCCGACCACAATGATCTTTTACCCATTTTCATGCCTCTTTTATGGAAAAATATTAGAAAATATAGAATCATTTAAAAGGACAATATGTGTTTTCTAAACATCATATTTGTCCAAAAGTCAAAAAACATCATTGTGAAGGTGCTCGAACGAGCACTACTATGCTTACTCGGATGAGCGATCTGCATGAAACCACTTTTTTCTTCCATTACCCCAACCTCAAACCACCTTGATTCCTTTGCATCCCCTTGCTTTCCTCATGTATGCTATGGAATGAGCTATATTATGAACAAAATCACCTCCAACACTTGGTGATTTGATTCTTATTTATTTCTTTTAGTGTAATAAATGAAGATCGAGATTAAATTTTAGGAAAATTACCTACAATAATCCAACTTATTTGTCATTTTTCTACAATAATCTCATCTATTGATTAACCATGAGTAATCCCAACTTTGAGGTGTATTTGCCTAGAGTAAAGTTAGGTAATCCGATAACCTGTTATAATAGGTAATCACCAAAAAAGTAAATAAAAAATTAATTTAATGTTAGAGAAAAATTTAAAAATTTTACATAAAAAATTCTAAATAATAATAAAAAAAATCATCAAATTTTTAACATGTATATAACAATTTTTTCGACGTTTTATTTTAATTTATTTTTTTTTAAAAAAATAAAACTTGTTATAGCAAGTCATCCGGTCACTGGGTTTACTCTAGGAAAAGATCCCTTAAAGTTGGGATTATTCATGGTTAGTCAATAGGTAGGATTATTGTAGGAAAATCACGAAAATATTGAATTATTCTAGATAATTTTTCCTAAATTTTACGTATCGATGATATTAAAAGTAAATTTAAATATGTAGATGAGGTTAACAAAAAGAATAATGTCGCAAAATAAGATGCAAATTAAGTGAGACAAAAAAGTGTTTAATTTTTTTGGGTTGTTTTTGTTAGCAAATGTTTATATACACAAAAATCCGATGAAACGGCAAATTATATTTAAAGCTTTCGTTTTTATTCTATTTACATATTAAATGTTTACTAATAATAGCATAATAATATTTGCATTTAACGCTAGTACTAGTTAATGTAATAGCAATTGCCATTTATTTATTCTTGATTAGGCATTTGTAACCGCCCGTCTTTTCTTTTTCTATTAATTCACTTGTTCCTCGTAGAGACGGATACACAAAAAATTATTAATTTTTTTTTATCCCATCTCTTATTTGTATTTTTTTTTTTTTTGAAAAATCACTGTCTTATCCTGGGGACATCGATAGAGACGACCTGCTAATACATTTTAGGGTAAGTATTGCAAATGTCAAAAGAAAACAACATATAATTACTTGTTTTTATAATATTGCACTTATTATTTTGAGGTTCATAACAAAAGCTTCAAGAAATGAGTACACACTAATTTGAATTATGAAAAATCAATCAATTGTAATATAAGCGATGGTTGAATTCCTAAAATATGTTATAAAGTCAAATATTTATAACTAAATAATTCCTAAACATGTACAAGGCTTTTTTTGAGAGACCGTCTATAGTATAGACGTCTCTCAAGAGCCCAATCCATATCCCCTTTTAACTTACAAAACCACAAATTAATTTTTTTTTTTAATTTATAAATTGGACTAGCGCAAAACTTGAAACGTTTATTGTATAGACGACTTGAGACGTCTATTGTATAGACGGTTTCAAGTAAGCATTTGTGTAACAATGTTTGTATCCTAAGACATTAATGCAAATTTACCCATTATCATTTTCCATAAATAACCTTATAAGTGATCACTTTGAGTTAGACCATATTTTCCTTTTCCACTAACTAATACGAATCATTTTAGATGTCCTATTTGAATTTTCACGGTTATTAACGATGGTATGTGGTCCATTAAAAAGGTGGTAGTTGAGTATTTTAATTGATTAAATTAATTATAAAGGTGGTAGTTGGGTATTGGGAGTAGTAAAAGTGAGGGTATTTAGGTAAAAGAAGATAGACAAAAAAGAAAATGAGACAATTGATATGAATTTGCCAAATAAGAAAATAAGACAACTAAAAAAATTCGAAGGGAGTATAAAAATTCTCATTTCAACTTTTAGATGTAGTAGATTTAAAGGGATAGAGAAAATATTCTTTATTATTCTAATAAAATGGTGTTCAATTTGATCTCAGATTACGTTATAATCAGGCCGAGTGCAAAAATATTATAAGTCAATGTAATCATTTACTCCTTTGTTTCTATTATTTAGCACCATTTTTCATTTTAATTTGTATTATTGATTTCGCACAATTTTTTTTAGCAATGGTCCGACTCTCATTCTATAAATCTCATCCACAAACTGATACAATCACCATTATCTGATTTTCCATCTTAATTTCTCTTTCTATTAATTTTACCCATTTTACACAAGAAGCAAAATAAAAGGAACGACATAGAGAGTATAGCCGAGTCAAGGGTCAAGAGTCAAGTCAATTTTATCGAGCCAATAGTTTTAAGCAAAGAACAGTGGTTTTTGGTAGTCGTGCATGGTTCATAGCAAAAACGCGCACATAAGGCCGAGTCTTCGTAGTCGTCAATTTAGATTTAGAAAAATAAAAGGTCAAGAAGACTTTTCCGGTCATTAGCTTTGTAATTAGTGTGCGTAATGGAACTGGTAGACGTAGTAGTACAAGTAAACCCGCGTCTGCGTAGTGTTTAGGATGCACATTCTCAACCAATTACACACATGATTTAGAAGTCTAATTTAGGTTTCACATTAGCGTTACGTATTATGCGACTTACTCTTGTAAAAAAAAGTAAAGGACACTCTTAATATTTTGATAAATTATACCCATTGTTCTAAGGAGAGAGTAAAAAGAGATGCACGCGGTCAACAACCCCCAACCTTCTGCTCTACATGCAGATGCTCTATCCATTGATCCACAAGTGTATCTTTATTTTTTTTGGAGGTAGATATATAGGAGGATTTCTATAGACAAAGAGAAGAGGAAATCAATTTTTGGTAGATGGTGAAAATTATATTTCAACCTTGTTATAAATGTACATGAAAGGAAAAACGTTTAATTATTAGGCTTGATCTAATTCATGATTCTCGCTTTTTCTATTACTCTTAATTTGAAATATTTAACATTTAGTTCGTTTACTAGCTACCATCTTTAATAGGCTTGACAAATGTGATTCTGCTAATCCGATTTGAACTTAACTCGAAATGAATGGGTTTAGCTTGATAATTTTTACCTAATTAATTAAATAAGTCAATCTGACTTGTTTCGTTTATTAAATGAGTTGGGTTCAGGCCAAAATTTTAAACTAGAAACATATCCCATATAACTCATTTAATTAAAAGAGTTAAATTCGAGTTAAATCAATAAGTAAATATATGAACTTAATTCATTTAATTAATATTTTCTAGTAGTTAACAATAACTATAAAATAAATAGAATTCGAGTTAATCTGGTATTTGCTACAAAATCTACCCGCGGGCAGAAAAATTCAAATGCCGCCCGTTGACGGCATATTTTTTGTCAGCTACGCCCATTTTAAAGCGGTGAGCTTGGCATGCGGGTATTTTCTCATAAATACCAAAAATACAATACAAAATATAAAATTAAGTTTTGATAATAATTAAAATACAATACATAGTCCAAAATACTACAAATACATAAAACGTCTCAAAATAATCAAATTACATATATATTAAAATACTTAAAAGTCTCAAAACACTTAGTCAATGGTAAGACAATCGTCATCTTCATCCTCCTCTTCATCTTCTTCGAAACACGGCTCACCATAATTAAACATATTCGATGTACCTTGAGAAAGTATCCATACATTAAAAATAATAATAATAATAATAATAATAATAATAATAATAATAATAATAATAATAATAATAATAATAATAATAAACAATAAGAAAAAATATTTACCTATTTTAAGGTTTTTTGAACGCAACCAATCTTCATAGCAAGCTAGCACCTCAATTGTCTTTTGTCCTAAAGATGCTCTCCAAGGATTTATCAACTTTTTCCCCATACTAAAAGCGGATTCCGAAGGAACAGTAGAAATAGGCATAGCTAAAATATCACGAGCCAAACATGCAAGGTGCGGATACCTATCCACTCTCCTACTCCAATATGCTAAAACATCAAAATTTGATGAGAAGTCAAGAGTTTTCTCCTCCAAATACAACTCTAATTCTGTCTTTTCATCATCTACCTTCCTCTTTTTACTTAAAAATACTTTGTAATCTAGATCCTCTTCCATTTGAGTTTGATCCGCCACACAACTCACTACACTTGGAAAGCGAGCAGTGCCACTAGTGGCCAAATTAGGGGAACTTGCAACACAAATCTGATCTCTATATTCATCAAATAAACAAAATAAAGTGCTCTTTACAAGCTCAACTTTCTCCCTAGCATACGATTCTCCGTACAACTTCTGATAACAATATTCAACTCTATCTAACTTAAATCGAGGATCCAAAACTGCAGCTAATGATAATATAACATTATAATCAGACCAATACTTGTCAAATTTTGCTTTCATATCCTTAAACAATAGAATTGTCACCATCCATTATTTCTATCAATTTTCTATGAATCTTCCACACACCATCAAAATACAGATTTGAAGTAGGAGTTTTAGAAGCTGAAAATAAACTTGTCACATCATAAAAGACTTTCAAGAACCCATGTAACTCTATAACTTTATCCCATTCTTCCTTTGAAAGAGCAAACACACTAAGGTCCTTATCCCGACTAACTAAATGATCAATGACATCTCTAAAAAATATATAACGATCAAGCATAAGAAATGTTGAATTCCACCTGATATTGTTATCCCCACGTAACTTTTTTGTTGTCTTAATACCAAAACTTGTTTCGGCAACGCTGTAAAATTTTTTCTTCTTAGGAATTGAGTGCTTATAGTGTTTAACAACCTTTTTAATTTTTGCAACAACGCCATCTATGGATTTTAATCCAGCTTGCACAACAAGATTAATAATATGACAACCACATCTCAAATGAAAGAACTGACCATTAAAATACAAGCCATTTTTTCTATCGAGATGATTTTTCAAAGAACTAATCATACAATCATTATAACTCGCATTGTCAACAGTGAAACTAAGAACCTTATGGTCAATTTTCCATTCACTTAAGCACAAAGCTACCTCATCGGCTAAAGAAATTCCATCAAATGGAGGTGTTAATGCCGCAAACTTTATTATTCTTTTTTGCAATTTCCAATTAGCATCAACCCAATGTGCAGTAATACACATATACTCGTCATCTGTATGTTCACTTCTCCAATTATCTGTTGTGAGACAAATTCTACCAGGAGCTTTTTTTAATTCATCCATAATAATCACTTTTTCATCATTATAATGCCTAAAGATATCTCTCTTCAAAGTATGTCTACTAATGCATGAAAATTGAGGACACATTTGAGAAATCATGTATTTAAAACCAGGTTCCTCACAAGTAGAAAAAGCATGAGCTCCCCCAACAATAAAAACAGAAATGCCTTTACGAACTTCCTCATAATTAATGACTGGATTTTTCAAAGACATACTACTATCACCACTTAATGGAGAACGACCAAGCAATAAATTCTTAAGGTCACGATTCATTCTTTTAGGACATTTATCAATATGTCTTTTAAGATGTGATGTACCACTACTATGACTAGCATTGAACTTTAAATCACAATATTTACAAGTAGCTTGAACACTCCCATCTATTAAAGTATCTCTTTTCATATGTTGCCAAACAAGTGATTTTAATTTTCTACCTTGATTGTTGATAGCTTGTGCATTGTCATCGTTTGGAATTGAGTCTTCCTCAGTATTGTTAGCAGTTGAATCCAAGTCAACAGGAGAGTTAGAACAACCTGATGGTGATGCCATATGTTTTACTCTGCAATAGAGTTAGTAAGATCTATAACCCCTCTATATTTTTAACTAGAAATAGAATTACTCGCGAGTTATTGCTCAAACTAGTTGTTAAAAATTCTATTACTACTTACAATTAGTTACTACTAAGACTACCAACAACAAATTTGCTAAATTTTCCACAAAATAGGCTCAAAATTTTGGCAAATGTATTTTAAATGTGAATCATTAACATCAAAATACATTATGATAAACATGATTAACACCAGATATACTGCAAAATTACATCTTAATTAGGGTTTTTAAAAAAAAAAAAAAAAACAAAAAAAAAAACAATTAAACACAAGAACACACAACAATAGTAATTTTCGAAAAAAAAATCCCTAATTTCGAAAAAACCAAAAAAATAAATAGAGATTTAAGAACAAAAATGAAAATACCAGAGTTGAAGAGAATGAGTCGCTGCTTCAATGTCGAAACTCGAATGTAAGTTGAAGAATGAAGACTAAAAGTTGAGAGAAGGAGGAAGAAGGCGCCGCACAAAGTTGAACAAACCCTAGTACTAAAGTCTCTCTTTAAAGTCTAACCCTAGGAAATTCTAAAATGAAGTTTCTGGAGAAGTGCCGTGGAGACTTATTGCCTTATTGGACTTACTTTAAAAGCCCAAAGTTGATAAATCCTTAATATTAATATATTACTTAATATTAATATATTACTTAATATTAATATATTACCTTTCATAAAAAAAAAATATTAATAATATTAATATATTACCTTTCATAAAAAAAAAAAAATTAATTGAGTGGGTGGAACTGTGAGTAGCAGCCATGAAACACTCTAAAATAAACAACTCATAATTAAACAAAAAATTTAAAATTGAGGTCTAAAAAAAGATGTATTGCATGTTAAAAATTAAAACAAAAACTCTATATGGGTTAAGTGGGTCGAAATCAGGTCAATGTTATGATTTCGACCCAATTAAATAACAACTACTTTTATGAGAGTCCGTCTCTTAAAGAGACCACTTTAAAGCAAGAAACTCACATTTTTATTTTTCTCTTTAATTTGTACTAATTAGGCTATTTGCATACATCTACTGCGTCTCTTGGAGATACCGTCTATCACAACAATTTGAGATTAAATAAACATGATAGGTTTGGATCGAGGGTTACATATAATTAATTTTAGCTCAAACCCGTCCCAATTTGATCTGTTTGATATAAACATATTAATAATTTAAGAACTCGAAAGTCTTAATTTTTTAATCGGCGAATTAAAAAATATGATGGAAATTTATTATTTATTATTAATTTGATTATTATTATTATTATTATTATTATTATTATTATTATTATTATTATTATGAGTACATGAGTTTGGTAAGTATTGAGTGGTTCCCAAATGTAGATTCGCAAGAAACGAGATAGTAAAATTAGATATTGATGTTGGTTTATGTAGAGGTTTAGGGTAATAAATAGTTGTGTATGCCTCGTGGTCTCTGGACAATTAAAGCTGTGAGTGGGTGACACTATTATACTATAATTTGGCCTACCAATTCTTCTCTTTTCTTTTTGGTAGTAATCATAAGTGTCCATACAGCTTTTTGGCCCCTTGCTTCAACCCATATTACACTAATTGAAATCTTTGGAGAATTATAACATCACATTTATATTTTATATTTTATATATTCACAATCTAGAAATACCCTTTAAGGATGATTATCATCATGTGCAAAACATCAAAGCATCCAATTACTCAAACACCTTGTGTTATTATTTTTTAGCTACTTTCAAATTTAAATAATTTTTAGGTATAAGATATAAGATATAGTATAAAATTTTAGTAATTTTATGTATATTATTATTTACACTACTAATCTTGTGAGTGAATACTGACGTAAATTTTTGGTTTATCAATTGCTTTATAGTAGAAGTATGCACCGGCCTCGTCTTAGTGAGTTTGTTAATTTTATTAAATTGGTTTATTTCGAGGAAGTTGCTATATTTTTTTTTTAATATGAGTCACATTTTATCATATACTTAGTTTTTGTTTTTTTATTTTTAGCAAGTATCACATTAAGAACCAACAACATATATACTTACTCTCTTTCACTTATTTCGCATCATTTCGAATTATGACGTGAGAGTTTTTTCATCCAAATGATGCAGAATAAATGGAACAAAGTATACTACACAACTAATATGTAACTATTTTGAAATTTTTTTAATTTAGTAATTTCAATTTTGTCAGTTTATTGCATCAACGCCTTTTATCATATACTTAATTTTTTTTCAAATTTTTTAATTTTTAGTAATTATCTCATTAAGAACCAATAACACACTTCCTTTGTTTCATTAATTTTGTACTATTATATATCTTGAATTAAATTGTGAGTATTTTTCTACTTAAATAATGCAAATTGGTGAGATAAAAATACTATGCAACTTATATGTAACAATTACTCCTAGTAGATTCTTCATTCTAGTAGTAAGTGTATGTATCCAACTTTGTAAAAAGCATACCTCTATATAGATGAAAGTGATTTCATAAACCCTTTTTAACACATGAAAATGATTCTTCGAAAGTCTTTATCACATGATATTGACTGAATAAAAAAGCCCAAAACTATAATTGACGTGTAAAATCAAAGTCAATTTTACACAAAAATTAAAAAAAATTAATCTTTGCAGTAAAAAAATCGAATTAGAGTGTGAAATAATGCAATTGGAATATATTCTAATCTTATAGTCACTACTCACCACTTTACATTTTGTTGGTTATATTAATTTTTTTTATCGTTTTCAAATAAAAATAAAAATACGAGTTTTAAATTTTCAATATCCATAAATATGTTAATAAAATTAAAAATATTTAAAATCTATATATTGAAATAAATCTAACAAGATCTTATATGAATATAGTTAATTTTTTACGTATACATTTTTTTCTTTACGTAAATACTTGCACTTATTACCTTTTATTGCTGTTTTTTTCACTCTTTCTATATTTGGAAAAAAGCAACTCAATAAATCTCCGTTTTATCTTATCACAAATTCTTATGAGAAACGGTCTCTTTAAAAGACCATATCTAATTATCTCGACCCATTATATTTTTTTTAAATATTGTAGGCATTAAGAATGATGTAAATAGGCATTTAAGATATTATAAGTAGGCATTAAAGATACGATTAATAGACATTAACGATGATATTAGTAGGCATTAAGAATACGGTAACCAGACATTAACTTTAATGAGTTGGGCCGTAGAGATGTTTCTCAAACACACACTCTATAAAAAAAAACTAGCTATTTTATCATCAGCTAGTCTCCTGAGAGACCGTCTTTCTGAAAGACGTCTCTTAAACCCAATCCATTAAAACTTATTTTCTACATTTACTCTATATTTTTCCTAATGGGTCAATCCAATTAGAGATGATCTCTCAAAGAGACCGTCTCTCACTGTGATTTATCATTACTTGTCACATCATTATTTTTTTACCTAGTATAAAAAGATAAAATTGACAAAAATAAACTGAAATTGATCAAAATTATTATGCCACCATCTATGAATGCAGAGAAGTGTTATAAAAAGCTGTGAAATTCTGCATAGAAGAACAACTGTCAACCCAAGCTTGAGAAGAGAGTGACATGGCAAATTCCAAACTTATTTCCTCATTCTATTCTCTTTATAATTGTCAAAATAACACCAACCCATCTTCCTCAATCTTTCTATTCCACAAAAAAAAGTTGAACCTTCAACATAATCCAACCCATCACTCAAATTTTACCTTAAATACAACCACCCAAAAGTCATTCAGTACTATTCTTAACACTTTAGGAAGAAACAAAACTTCTGTTAAAAAAATGGAAAAATCTAGAAAAATTACCAAAATCTGTGTTGAAGGAACAGTTATATTGAAGAAAGTTTTTCATCCATCCAAGATTTCTATTCAGCTTATTAGTGCTGTTCATCCTGGTATTTATTTATTTCTTGTCTTTTTCTCTTTTTCTTGTTTTTTTTATCTTTTATCCATATACCCACAAGTTTTTTATTAAATTCGTAGAGTTTTTACTAGGTTAGTTCGTCTTTTAAATTCGCAATTCGCTCAAAATATTTCAAAATTTGTTGAATTGCCCAGCCACATGTGAGTTCTCCCACATCGGAGAAAGAAAAGAGTATGCATCGAGTAACTACTACTATTACCAATTGGTTTTAGAAGTGAACCTTCTTTGGATTTACGGGTGGACTACTTCTTCTCTTTCTTCTCTTTCTTGTTTGGGTTGCTCAGGCCCATTTTGTAAATTCTATCAAAAATAGCCTAAAATCGACCATAATTAGCAATTTAGAAGGAGATTAACGAATCATGTGACGCTGTTTTAACCTTATTATAATGGTAATCATGAGTAGTAGAGTATAATTGAAGATGGAATTCAAGACAAAATATGACTATGACTGTATATCACTTAACTTGATTAGTTGCTTTTTAGTCTTTATTAATGGCTATATCTTGATGATTTTCTTGAGTAAAAGAAATTAGCTACACATAGGTGTTAATGGGCCCACAAGGCATTTGAATTGCTTGAGATTGGCTAATATTTACATGAGCTTATCAAGCCTAGCTACATAATCTAGCTCATGAACATGCTCTAAAAACTTATTCTAGTAGAATTTTATATTAAAATATTAAAGTTTTTGTATCATATAGAAAGATCCCAACTTTAAACAAATAACATGGTATCAGAGCTACGTAATACTACCTTTTATTCGTCCAAAATGTCTTATTTACTTTTGGATACTATTCTTTTAAATTTTATTTTATTATTAATTAATAAGTTAAAATATAGTCATGTGGATCTTATTTGATCGTCTTGATGTAAAGATTATTAAAATCAATTTTTTATTATTTTTTTTATATATAACTTCATATATTAAAGATCGAGTAAGTGCATTGAATAGAGTGCATAAAAATAAATAAACATTTTAGATGAATAAGAGGGAGTAAGAGGTTATGAGTTCAAAAGTCGAAATATAACCTAATAGGCTCTCGTGTCAGGGTTGTGTTAAAGTATATAACATAGCTTTGGGTCTCGACCATCAGGCCTCAGAGAAAGTATACACAGGCCTTTCTACGACCATTAATTTTGCTTTTTTGACGTGGGGTTCTGGGTGACGATCCTCTTGTCCACCCCTAGGGCCGGCCCTGAGTATACAAAGTGTCAAATATCATCAATGATTGTGGTTTTATTTAGTTGAATTTGAAATCTGAACTTAAAAGTGCCCCATTAGTGATATTATTGTGTATTTTGAAAGGGAAAGATGGAAAAGCAGCATATTTGGAAGAAGATATCAGTGAATCCATTAGTGTGGCTCATGGGGAGTCTGCATTCAGAGTGAAATTTGATTGGAATGAAGAAATTGGTGTTCCTGGTGCAATACTTGTGAAAAATGAGACTGATCATGAATTTTATCTTAGAAATGTCAGCTTGAAAAACATCCCAGGTCATGGAAATCTTCATTTTCATTGCAATTCTTGGGTTTATCCGTCTCATCTCTACGACAAAGATCGTATTTTCTTCACAAATAAGGTTATTCTTTTATCACATTTGTGTTGCAATGAGGCATAGTTACTTTTGTAAATAGCTTTTTGGTTGACTTTTGGTAAAAAAACAAATACGTTTTTGGTAATAATGTTTCAAACAGCTAAAACTTGCTTCATTTGCTTTATCTGGTTGGATTTTCATCGGCTTTTGGTTTGTTGGGTCATTTTTTCTCTAATAAACAACCAATGGCCGATGCATAATTTGTCAAAAGTCTAAGATGTTTGCCAACTGGTCAAACAAGTCAATCAAAAAAACCAAGGTCAACAATCATTTGTGACATGTGTTTTTAAGATATTGATTAATGTTATATGGTTTTCCATGAACAGACATATCTGCCTCATCAAACTCCTGCACCATTAAGCAAATATCGTGAACAAGAGTTGCAGATTTTGAGAGGAGAAGGAAGGGAAAATGTAATGCTTAAGGAATGGGATCGAGTTTATGATTATGCATTCTACAATGATCTAGGAGAGCCCGATAAAGGTCCGGAGTATGTCCGTCCAATATATGGAGGGTCTGCTGAATATCCTTATCCTCGTAGAGGTCGAACTAGTCGCCCACCAACAAAAACAGGTTTGCTAGCCTCACTTTCGGATTTCTCTGCTTGTCTGAAAAGATGCTAATTGCTTACAATTTAGGGTTTGTTTGGCAAACGGCTGTTAGCTGAAACTTCTAGTTTGTTTCATCAGCTAGAAATATTGACTGATTTGCTAACTGTTTTTTTCAACCAACATTCCCATTGATTGTCAAACAAACCCTACTTTAAGGCCTTGTTTGGATTGAGGGAAATGGAGGGAAAAGAAAAAAAAGGATTTGGAGGGATGAAGAATCTCTTGTTTGGATAGCAAGAAAGGAGGGAGGGGATTTGGAGGGAAGAGATTTGGAGGAATTAAGTCCCTTCATTTTGTTAACATCCAAATCTCTCCATAAGAGGAAAGATTTGGAAGGAAAATGAAATTTCTTTCTTTCCTCTTCCCTTCCTTCCTATACAAACAATGGAGTATTTCCCTTCCTTTCCTTCCCTTTCCTTTCCTTCCCCTTCCTTTCCTTTCTTTTCTCTCCTAATTTGCTATCCAAACATAGTGTAAAGGAGTACTTCATTGATGGACCTATAATATGTAGCTTAAGCAATTTTCTTACTAGTATATGCCTGTCTGTAGATCCTCTCACTGAGAGTAGGTTACCAATATTCAAGTTGAAAGAATTCTACGTTCCAAGAGATGAGAAGTTCGGGGACATCAAGTTGTCAGATTTTTTGGGTGATACCGTCAAGTCTATATCTCAAGGTGTTGTTGGTGTGATGGACGCGCTATTCGACAAAACACCAAAGGAGTTCGATACTTTCCAAGATGTGCTAGACATGTTTGAAGGAGGAATTAAGCTTCCGAATACTCCATTACTTCGAAAACTCAAGGAACATAGTCCTGAATTTCTAAAAGCGGTTGGTCGAACTAATGGTGCACCAATTTGGAAATACCCAATGCCTGATATTATCAAAGGTGAACATTAGTATTAATGAAGCACAAAACTCTATTCGGTTAGATAATGTTAATACTTAATGTCTTGTATCATTCTGCTACAGAGGATAAGTCGGCTTGGAGGACTGATGAAGAGTTTGCGAGGGAGATGCTAGCCGGTATAAATCCTCTTGTCATCCGCCATTTGAAGGTAAACACAGTGAAATCTTTCCTCGCCTTTACCATATAATAAAAAAAAAACGGATAAGCGTTTAGAGAGCTAAGGTGTAAGAGCAATGTACAACTATAAAAGACCTTATTCTAGTTATTGCATCATCCGAATGCCATCAAATGGCTCCCACGTATAGGGGGTCTGGCGGTCGGATGTAGGCAACTATACCCTTGTTACTAATAGCAAATATGTTGTTCTTGATTGACCATATCTGACAAGATTTCTCCTTTTTCTGCAGGAATTTCCACCGGTGAGTAAACTTGATTCCAAATACGGAAACCAGAACAGTTCAATCTCCGAAGAGTGTCTAGAAGGAAACTTAGATGGGTTAACCGTAGAAGAGGTAATACACTCATAGTTTCATGTTGCACGAGTTCATTTAAGGATCATATTATGTCGCTTATTTCCAAAATTTGTTCATTCGTTTGTTTCTTCGATCAGGCAATGACGCGTGATAAGCTTTTTATATTGGATCACCACGATTTAGTAATGCCATTCTTGAGACAAATCAACCAAGATACGTCTTCAAAAGTCTATGCCACTCGAACACTTCTTTTCTTAAAAGACGACGGAACTTTGAAGCCATTGGTAATCGAGTTAAGCTTACCACATCCCGAGGGGGATCAATACGGTGCTGTTAGTGAATTATATAAACCCGTCAGTGATGGTGTCGAAGCCTCCCGTTGGTTGCTTGCCAAGACCTATGTAGCTGTTACTGATGCGGCGTATCATCAACTTATAAGCCACTGGTATAAATCGGTTGAACAAATCTTTATGTAACTTAAAGTATTAGTTGTTTTCTTGTTCCAAATGTAGAAATGATATAAAAATACTTGTATTTTCGATAGGTTGCACACTCACGCAGTGATGGAGCCGTTTATAATCGCATCAAACAGACAATTAAGTCAGCTTCACCCGATTCACAAACTTCTGCATCCTCACTTCCGGGATACAATGGCTGTTAATACGATAGCACGTCAGATTGCTATGAATGCTGATGGATTATTCGAGGCAGCAGTTTATCCCCGGAAGTATGTTGGGCAGTGGACATCTGCTGTGTATAAAAATTGGGTCTTCACTGAGCAAGCTCTTCCTAGAGATCTTATCAAGAGGTATTTATACTTCTACAAATAATAATCTTATACGTTAAGTCGTTAATTACAGTTGTTCATTCAAGTTATCGGGTTGATTTTGAGTTAGGTGTTTCGAGTCGTTTTGTAATCAGGTTTTGTGTCTATATTGTGTTTTACATGCATGTAAATCATTTTTGAACTCGGGTCGGGTTCGGTTATAAGGTCGGGTAAATATCAGATCATCGGGTTTGTTTTGAACACCTATAGCCTTTTGGTTAGGTGTCTGACACGATGTAACATAATCTTATGCTGACTTATTCGCTTTGTGAATTGGGGATTTGCTCAATATGACCCAAGAGTAATCATAAATTGCTTTATTCGATTTGCGATTCTCGAGAAGATTAACAAATCATATGACACTAGTCTGACAAGCTATACTGTTTTTGTTCAGAGGAATGGCAGTGAAGGATGTGAATAGCCCTCATGGATACAAACTACTCATAGAAGACTACCCATATGCTGTGGATGGGCTTGAAATTTGGTCTGCAATCGAGACTTGGGTCAAAGAGTATTGCTTATTTTACTATAAATCCGATGACATGATTGCAAACGACCCTGAACTTCAATCCTGGTGGAAAGAAATCCGGGAGAAAGGTCATGGCGACAAGAAGGATGAGAAATGGTGGCCGGAAATGAAGACCTTCAATGATTTAACCGAAACTTGCACAACCATTATATGGATTGCTTCTGCACTCCATGCAGTCGTTAACTTCGGTCAATACCCATACGGAGGATACATGCCTAACAGGCCTACTATAACGCGGAGATTCATGCCAAAAAACGACACTCCGGAGTATGAAGAACTAAAAACAAATCCGGATGGCGTGTTTTTGAAAACTGTAATAAGCCAAGTTAGAACATTAGCAGCTATCTCGGTGATTGAGCTTATTTCAGGGCATTCTGCCGATGAGGTTTATCTCGGGCAACGAGAGCCTGGATGGACTTCTGATACGCCTCCATTACAAGCGTTCGACAGATTTAGTAAAAAACTCGAGGAGATCGAAAAAAATATCTTAGCAAGAAATAATGATCCGAAGCTCAAGAATCGGGTTGGTCCTGCTAAATTGCCATTCACATTGTTGTGTCCTTCAAGTGGTGTTGGAATAACTGGAAGGGGAATTCCTAATAGTGTGTCTCTGTGAGTTTCTGCTTTTCTTGCTTAGTTTTTAGTATTTTAAAGCAATAAGATTAAGGTTGTAAGGTGTTAAAATATTGCCTAATTAATCAGAAAAGTGTTAGATTAATAGTAGTGTAATTTAGCATAGCAATGTGGCTATTGAATAGTTTGTATGTTCTATGAGAACGCACCATTTGACTTAAAAAGCTCTTACATATCTGAGTATATATTAATGATTATATGATTTTCCTTATATATTTGAGTATGAAAATTATTTTTTTTTCATATGAAGTATTCTAAACATAATAGATAAATATATGCAACGAGTAAAAGTTTGATGATTAAATACAAAAGTATGTATCAATAAACTCTGATTACCGAGTTTGCTTCAATATTAAACAAAACCAATTTTAACAATTTTCTTTTCCGTACGTCACATGAGTTTATCCCATGAGTTTGGCCATATGCAATCGAGAAAAATGACCCAAAATTATATGAGAAGTGAAAAAATATGTGTATTTGACAAAAAAATGTAAATACTTGAATAGGAATTAAAAATTGAGTGTAAGTTAAATTTAAAATAGACTAAAAAGTAAAATGGGGCAAAATCTGTTTAATTGAAACTATTCAAAACCGTAGGAAATCAAGTAAAGTTGGTTAAAAATAAAAAGGGAATCTGAGGAGGTTTTGGGTTTTTCACGTGGTAACCAGACTTTTAAAAAATTCACGGGGATTCTTGAGGGTTATCAAATTGTTTCATCGTGACCATTTTGTACATAAAACTTTAGCAAACGTTAATTTCAAATCTTTAAGGCCGATGTATGCCTATTTATGCGACTAACCGCTATATAAGCAGATTTGATGTGGGAGAAGTTGTAGCTTTTTTGGTGTTTATTCTGATTTGATTACAGAATGGATTGTTTAGTGTTTGGAAGTTTAGAATAAGAATCATGTTTTATGCTTTTTACAAATTACAACCGACACATGTGTTGGTTTCTCCTTCGTTCTTGCTAATTTGTCTTCTTTGACCGCTCATTTATCCTGATTTTGCCGTTGTGGGGAACGAATCTGTACCAAAACAACCCACTTTACATTCTACTATACATTTTGTTTTTCCTGATTTTTTTTTCAACTAAGAAAAAAGTTCCATTTAAGAGTATCTTTATCTCTTTGATCATATATTTGTCACATAATCTTGTTCAAACTAAAGTTTTTTTTCATTAAATTTAATAAGATTTAAATTGTCCTATAGTATTTGCTAATTTTGGTTATTTTTATGTAAAAATTGTTTTGAAAGGGCTAATTTTTAGCTAGTGTGCAGATTATGAAGGGCTACTTTTTAGTTTATTCTACAAAGGGTCAATTTTTATCTTCTATTTGCAAATAAAAGACTATTTTACTGGTAACCGAAAATCTCTTTAATAAAAGCTTTTACCTACCAAGTACATTGTCATTACTATAAAACTAAATTCAAAATTTATCATTTAATTCTCTCAAATGCAAATTAGCTTTTTCAATCCAAAAAATTTACAATCAACTTCTTCAACCTTCTTTAGTGACGGATCATTATTTGTGGTTTGAGGTTCGATTGAGATAAGCGATTTCGTGGTTTTTCATAGTAATTTTCGACAACATCTTTACTACAGTTACAACTTACAAGTATTCCTTTTTTCATCTTCAATGGCGGATCAATTATGTAATGTTTATGTATTGTTGTACCAATGAACAATTATGTAATATTTATGTATTGTTAAAATAATGAATAGTACTTATATTATGTTTATGTATTGTTGAACCCATGAACAATTATGTAAAATTTTTAAATATTCACTTTCGTAATGAATGTACTTATTTTATAATTATTTAATTTTATTTGTCATTTTAAATATTTAAATATATAGCATCCACAATAATCGTTTGAAAGAATTATTTTAAATCTTTATCGTTATAGGAGTTTAGGAGGGTTTGATACAATAGCTAGTCTCCTGAGAGACCGTCTCTTTGAGAGACGAAGAAACGTCTTTCAAGCCCAGTCTATCAAAGCTTATTTTCTACTTTTACTTTACTTTTTTTTGGGTCGACCCAATAAGAGATGATCTCTCAAAGAGACCGTCTCTCACAATAATTTGTGTTCATACAAAAGCTCCTCCATATACAACGTTCATGAAATTAACATTAAATTTTTGGCACAGTATCACAGTGAGACTGTTTCTATTGGGCTAGTTCAATATACACTTATTGTTTTAAAGTGATCACTTATAACGTTAAATTGATCACTTATAATTTTAAAATAAAGACTTTTTATAGTCTTAGAATGATTACTTATAACCTTAAAACAATCACTTACGATCTTAAAGTAATCAATTAAAGAATGGGCTAATTATATGGGTTCGTCTCTGCATGATGAAAGAGTCTCATACAAGACGAGCTGTAAATTTTTTAACATAAAAAAACACTAGTACTCCATATAAGATTCAAATTAAGTATTTTCTCGTTCCCTTTAAAAATGCACCATTTAACGTAAATATGTAACGACCAGTTTGGTAGATGGTAATAAACGTTGGTAATTAGAATGAAAAATTAGTGTAATTTTAGTTGAAAAATCTCTTGGTTACCTTAATGTCCATGCTTGTCCAACTTCAATCATCTCATTTTCTTCATAAAATTCATTCCAATATATTACCATTGGGAGAGATAGTATTAAATGGTACTGGAAATTTGTAAATGAAAAATTTTTTTGTAATCAAAGTTTCATTACTATGGTAATGATATGAAAATTTTGATAAAATTTTACACTATAAATCATTCTCATTACTGTTATTTAATACCACTAACCAAACGGACAATAAAAGTTTTTTAAGTGAAGTGATTTTATTTAAAAGAAACAGCAGTAGTAATACAATATTCCTAATTCCTAAACATACACAAAATTACAAATCATTGTTAAACAAATAAACCACATTACATACATCCAAATTGTCCGGACCCAATTGGCCAGCGTTATTAGCCCATTAATAAAAGCATACACAATTATATTCTCTTAGCATAAGAAAACATCCAAATTTCTGTGTCATGTTATGGAGGCTTCCATTCTTAAGTCAACTATTGTAATTAATTAACTTGTTTACGTCAAGTAACCAACCCAACCAAAAACTTATGCTGATAGTTGCGGCCTCAGAATATATTATATACTCTAACACGCCCCTCACACAAGAGCCCTTTAAGCTAGAAGTGTGGATGCAACACAAGCTCTCCTCCTCATACCTGGTGCTAAATATTCCACTTAAATGAGGGGTGGTTGAGATTCGAACCCGTGACATTTTGTCGCGTTGACTTCTGATACCATGTCAAGGAACCAACTCAACCAAAATCTTAAACTGATGGTTGAGGCATCAGAATATGTTATATACTCTAACAGTTGATTTAACTCAATTTCATCAATTTGTCTACCAATTTCCTCCTTAACTTGACTCCATTTACCACAATCAATATTTTGGGAGGCCTAATGGGGGCTGATGCGATGATTTTAAGGTGTGTCAAGAATGATTGAAAAATGGCTATGATAGTGCACTAATGAATATGATCAATTGCAGATAATAAGATGATTTAAGCATGAAATAAATAAAAATAGTAACACAGTGATTTAATGAGGATTCCTAAATAATGTTCACTACATCCTATAGTCTTCATCCTAAGCTAGTGTATCTTATTTATTTGTTTAAAGAATACGAGAGCAATTAACCTTCATTGATCCCAACTACAGATGGCAGCGAATACTGATGAGCAAATTTTAATTAACCGCAAGCGTACGGTGTACACGTAGTGCGGGTCGAACACAAGGAGGCTAGATAATTCTAAAATGTATGTTTTATGACTACAAGACACGGGAAAAACAAATAAAATGAGTTTTGTATCTAATCTTAGGGTGCAAGAAACTAAAACAAGTATTATAATAATATTAAAACAAGATACGACAAACACTAGGGCGTCGGGCATCGCCTAATTCTAACATGGAATTCAATCTAGCTACAGATAAGGGAGCAAAGAACATAAGAAACAGAAGCGCTTTGTTTAACGTCCTTCGAAAAAGAACTAAAACAAAAATAAAATCTAGCTAAAAGTACGGGTCGCCTCCCGCAAGCGCTTTGTTTAACGTCCATCGCTCGACGTGACTCAGCCCAGTTAACGAGGCTCAAGATTGGACATTGTCAGAGCTCTTAGCATCTTATCGAACTCCTTCGAAAAATTTAAACCAAGATGATAGAGGTAGTTCGAAAGAAGAATAGCTACAGAAATAAAGGTGAGAACCCTTTTTGATTTGTAAAACTGTCTAGCAACACATTCAGCATGCACATTAGTCCAATGTAGCACATATGGATCATGGTCAAGGAGACTATAACAGGAGAGTTTGTCAATAATATAATTATCAGCAATAAAATCAGTGTTAACAGACTTTATAGTACTTTTGTGCATTAAAGGTGGTGATGCAACCATAAGGGACTTTTCTTCCTCAGCCAAAAACAATTCGAAACATGAAAAAGTCTCGAAATGAAGAAACTTAGTATCAAAAGAATTAACCAATGCTAATGTTTCTTCATCATAGACTCCGTCACCCTTTAACATTAATTCAAGTGCATCTACTTCACGTTCCCAAATAGACTTGGAATGACATTCTTCATGAACAAAGTTAGGATGGTCAATGGTGGACTCACACTCAATGGGTGGTGAATGAATGAGAGGAGATGGGGAGACACACTCACAAGAAGTATCATAAGACTCAATAGCATCAGACACTAAAGACTCTACTTCCCCATCATCAATAAACATGTTATCAAGTGCAAAAGTTTCACCAAGTAATTCCTTTACATCCTCACCAGTATGACTCTTATGGGATGAATTAAGATCCTTATTGCAACTGACATTTAAATTCATAATTTCAACTTCTTGCTCAAAGGCTTGAGCACAAAGACTCAAAAATTCCTTTGGCAAGGTTTCAACATAAGAATCATTAGCACAAGTCATATCCAAAGATTCACACACCATTACAGAAGGAACAATAAATGAGCTATCACAAGATAAATCAATAGGCAAGTCAGAGTTATTAAGATTATCACCTTGTTCGATTGGAAAATGCAACTCACCCACATTGCCCTTTGAAGTACCCTTTGAAGAAAGGAAATCATCAAGCTCAATTGTTGCGTCACTTATTTTCTCATTGTTCATCACCATCTGATCGATAATTGCTTGAATACGAGCACGACTAGCTGATTGCTCAGCAATATGTTCATTCACTATTGCCTTTAGCTCGTTCATCGTTGATTTTATGCTAGGATGAGATTTTTGACATTGTTCATCCTGTAAAAACTGAGCAGACATATTGCAAAACAAGTCCCAACGATAATGGTCATCCATGTCAAGTATCTGACCATTGCCCATATAGTTGGCTAGACTCCAAGACTCGGGGTTTAACCCCTCTAATATCACATGGCCTAGATCCTCATAGTAAAAAATGTAACCATAAGAGCACAAATATTCCACATAATCTTGAAATCTAGAGAAATATGCATGAAATTGTTCACCTTCATATTGTGGAAAAGAGAATATAACCATGCATAGCACAAAAGTATCACGTAAAGTTATCAAATAAACAAATAAATTATAAATCGCCTTCCCGAATAGTAGCTTCGATCTCTAGGTGGAATCGTTCAAGAGATCGAGCTCGCCTATGCATGCAAGGGATCAAGGAGAGAGGACAACAAGAAAGTGTCTATGTAAATCAATAAACAAAACAAAAAGGAATTATACGTCGCCTCTCCGGCAACGGCGCCAAAAACTTGATGAGCAAATTTTAATTAACCGCAAGCGCACGGTGTACGCGTAGTGCGGGTCGTACACAAGGAGGCTAGATAATTCTAAAATGTATGTTTTATGACTACAAGACACGGGATAAACAAATAAAATGGGTTTTGTATCTAATCTTAGGGTGCAAGAAACTAAAACAAGTATTATAATGATATTAAAACAAGATACGACAAACACTAGAGCGTCGGGCATCGCCTAATTCTAACATGGAATTCAATCACTCTCATGATTGTATGGAATCGAGCCATTAACATAATCGAACGTGATCTAATTAATCTCAAGCTTCCGCTCTATTGATTAATATCGATTTAAGGCCAACTAGTATTAATCCTCAAACTTCCGTTCTATTGGTTAATACTAGAAGGAGTTTAACTTAAATATATCTCAATCCTAAATTAATCCTAATCTCAAACTTCCGTTTTATTGAAAAGGTTAATAAAGATATTTAAATCAAGATTAATTAAGCATAGGTTCAGTCATAGGCTCAAATCACACACAATCAATTAATAAAATATCAATCCATGCTTCGAATTAGGGATTTTACCCTAACCCTAGATAAGAAAACTATTCACTATGCATATTAATGTAAAACATATAGAAAATGATGAACAAGAACGAATAACAAAATGATAACGCAAGAAAACTTACAAATTTGAAAGATAACATGAACTAGATATAAGAAATCCAAATGCAACAATGAATTCTTCAAGGAAAGCTTTGAAAATCCAAAGGTTCGATGCGGAAATTGAAATTACAATAATGAAAGTGCAGGAATTGAAATTACAATAATGAAAGTGTATGAAAATTGAAATTACAATAATGAAAGTGCAAGAAAATTGAAAGGAAACTAAAAGGAAATGCAGAAATAAAAATGGTCTAAGACAGAAAAATAATAATAGTAACCGCCACTATATAGTGGCTCCAAAAATTCAGAAGAAAAACCGTCAAAATTGCATTCTGATGGAAAAGTGACGAGCGTCACTTTTCAGGCGACGAGTCGTCGCTCAGTGTCTGACTAGCGAATTTTGAATGGCCGCCATTTCTTGCACGGTTATCGGATATGGACATATAATATACCGTTGGAAAGCTTTTGAAGTCTACTTTCCAATGCTGCAAAAACCTTGCATCAATGTGATCTTGCTATCTAAAGTTATGGCCAAAAGAGTGAGCATGTATCAAATTTCACTTCCAAACTTTTGTCTTTTAAGCACTTTTCCATTCTTATCTCTTTTGCCCATCTTCATTGTCAAACATCTTCAAACAGCAACGATCTCTTCACATATTTTAGGGGTCTTAGGTTATTTCTCCAAGCCTTCACCCTCTTATCATCCCGGGACCTAATAAAAACTCCAATTTCGCCTCATATATTACATAAAATACAAAATTAAGCTCATGAGACAAAAATTGCAACAAATTACTAATAACATTCCTAAATCCCACTAAAACTACGTATAAGGAGCATAAAAATGATACGGATAAGCGCAAATAATTGCACTTATCAAATACTAGGTCCACATCTGTTTTGGCGGATCTGGATCCTATACTTTAGATGCGATGAATTTAGATCGGATCCGAATCCATATAGAATTAACGGATCCTTGTCTCAAAATATATTTGGATCCAAATACGTGGATCAAATTTAAAAACCGCGGTGTTTAATATTTCACTTAAATGAATGGAGAATGGATGAAATTCAAATTATAATCATATTAATTTTATATATCATGTCAAAAAATCAATTCAATTGAGAATTACTTCCATATTCCTCGGACTGTCCTTCATGTCTAAGCTTCCCAAGCTACACAATCACATGCCATAAAAGTCCAATTTTATGGAAACAACCTTTTTTGAAAATTCCGAAAACATTAGCGTAATTTGGCCAAAATAATTCATAATTGCAAGTAGAGGTGTTCATTCGGGTTGGTTTGGGGTTATATGTTTCGGGTTGATTTAAAATTGGACTTTGTGTTCACATTTACTTTTACATATGTTTACATTCATTTTGAAGTTACTAGTTTGGTTACAAGGTCAAGTAGATATCTATTTGGCCGTGACAATTCATCACATAATCTCACCGTAACCCACTTGGTAAGGTTCATTGTATCTCAAAACCATGTAATGGTAGTATGAAGATTAGTTTACCCAATAAATATACAAGTCAACAACCCACTATTTTATCGATGTGAGATTTTATCTCACTTGTGAAGCATTTTCAACAATATCAAATCGTTGGATTTTATTTTAAACTCCTCTAATTAGAAATCAATCGGTTTCCTCTCATAAAACTTCATAACTACAATTTTTTTTTAAAAAAAAAACTACACTTAGCTAAACTAATACTTCTTCCGTTCCATTTTACTTGCAATACTTACCGTTTTTGGAAGTTTCATATTACTTGCAACATTACTATTTTTGGCAAAAATAATCTACTTATATTATCCTCACTTTATTCCTACCCCACCATCACCATCAATCATACATCATCCCATTAATTATTTAATATACCCACAAATCACAACCACTATCTACTTATAATATTTTTTTTTATTTCTACCCCACATATCACGATCAATCATACATCATTCTTACTTTTACCATACTGATTTGACGGCCCTTAAAAAATGTGTCAAACCCAATGGTGCAACTAAAACGGAACAGAGGAAGTATAAACCTTGAGTGAACCAAGTCACCAATCACAAACACTTAATATTATCATAATAACCCACCTCTTTACTTGCGAATTTGGAGGAGTTGAGTGACCAGTGAAGCAATAATTATCATTATCTTCTTTAAAGAATAATTAGTATCTACTAATAATGAATTAATGCTTAACTTACTGTCAATAATTACACATAAAATTAAGTAAATTTAAGACTTTCTACTCTTAACAAATTGCATTTCATCTTCGTGCTGACTGCCGGGTGCTGACACAGACACAACCAGCACAACATATGTAATATGTTTACCAATTACACCGTATTATTCCCAAGTAGTATATTTATATTATTAGAGTATACCCAAAACTGGACAAACAAAAATAATACTTAATTAAGGTGTTTAAAATAAATTATTCATCATCATCCTGCCCAGTATATCCCGCTCATAGAAAATTATGGGCAGGGTCTGGGGAGGGAAGGACGGCGGCAACTCATACCCGTAAAGGAGAGCACGGCCAAAAAAGGAGTCCCCCGACTCAAGGAAGATAGAGATACGTACCTACTACATGAGGTGAAAAAACGCATAATAGATCCAATATGCATGTAAAACAATATAAAACTTAAAAAACAGGAATAGTAACCAAGACACACAAAGGACTAGAGCATACAAGAACGTACGACCGCCTTAACCGACTCTAAGAAGAAAAGTCGAAGTCTAAAACCTGGATATGACGTCTCCAACTACTCATATTTATTTGACCTTGTAATCGAACTCAATTTGATTTGACCTTAAAATAAATTTGAAATTATATAATTATAAATCAATTTGGACACAAAATCGGATTTAAGACTAATTCGAAATCAACTCGATTGATGACTCAAATGAGCACCTCTAAATTTATCCTGACACGTTAGTACTATACTTTCTCCGTTCCATTATACTTGCTACATTTGACTTTTTATGCAGTCCAATGCGCTATTTTGATCATTTATATATTGAATTATATGTGTCTAAAAATGATAAAAAAAATTAATATTATTAAAGTATGCGATTAGACGATTCAAACAAGATCCCATTCGACTACATTTTTTCTTACACATTAAACGTAATATATAAAATAAACTTAAACAATGAATAAGGTGGATAACGAAAATTTAGAAGGGAAGAAGTATCTTTTAAAATTGCTAAAAATAATGATATTTTGTAGCAATTTTAAAGGCAACAGTAAAATACATTATTGTCATGGCCCTCACTGCATGACTGGCACATATATAAAACCATTAATTAAATTGGGTTGGTGGAGACTTGTAAAATTATTTATTTTTTTAAGTCAACTTAATGTCCAATTAAATAATTTATTTCTGTACATTAAAAAAATAAAAGTTGTTTGCATTTTAAAATTTGTTTACAATAATAAATTAATGATAGTATATAAAACAAGAACATTATCTAAGGAGGACAATTAATAATTGATGTTTGTAGTTAACCTTTTCTCATCATCTTTAAAAAAAAAATAAAAATAAAAAAATAAAAAAACTTATTTCATCATCAAATTTTGTTTGCTAGCTATCTTCTTTAACTTATAATCTAAATAAATATAGGTTTAGAAAAATAATTTTTCTAAAGATAAGTCAAGTCATCTAAAATAATTTCTTATCTAAAGTGTCATAATAATTAATTTCTATATCTTAAATAATGCAATTAATGATTTTTTCTTAAATTACAATATTATTTTGAATCATTTCTCCTATAAAATAAGTTGCTATAAAATCTTATTTTTATTATAGTATATAGCATATAATGGGCCTCAATCATTAGCTTGAGTTTTATAGGCGGTACAAAGAAAATAATAACAAAGGGACCATCCATAAAAGTGATATATTATCTAATAAATTATTTATCGGGTTATTTGTATTGCAACTTATTATTTTTTATCTATTATTGTCTTTAGTTCTTTTATTAGTTGATGGATGTTTATTTTCAGTTGATGTTGTTGAAGTATTATTATTAATTGATTTTATTGATGAATTATTTGTAGTCGCACCGACAGAATATTATTTGGTGGTAGATTAATTGGGCGTGTATGTACGTGGATTACAATGTGGTGGTATTGGAGGATTATTAGTATTGTTAGATTTGTAGTGAAGAGTATGGCATTATGCACGATACTCCTTCCTATTCAGCATATGTTATATTTTCATATTTAGTTAAATTATTTTAAATGTTTCATTTTTATTTTTAATATCTGATTTTTACCATAAATGGAATCTCCTTCTCTTATAAATTTGGTTCTATTTGACTATAAATTGGACTCTTGCTCCTCTACATATGTTAAACCACATTGTGACTCTCTCTCCTACGGTACACATATGGTTTCATTTGATTACCTAAAAATTAGTCAAAAGTCAAATGGAATACATGTTGTGAATAGGAGGGAGTAATATATAAAAATGTGTTGGAAATAACTCAGATAAAAATATTAATACAATTTGATTATTGGTCCATTTGTAAATACCGGTAAACAAAAATAATTACTAAAAGTTTGAAGAAAATATTTAGCTTCTTATATCAAGGGTAAAATTGATGCTCATAACATGTGCATTCGTTAATAGATAAATTCGCGTATTTATAGTATTTTCTCTATTTTTTTTACTTGCAACATATAATTTTTTACACTTTTCAATGTACGAATTCAATCGTTAATACATTTAATTACGCATATCAAAAAGTTATAGAAATTAGAAATTAATAAACGTTGAATTGAGATGATTTAAACTAGATTTCATATACCTATAATTTAACTTATAAAAACTGACAATATAAAAGTTAATTTACTTGATAAATAGGTCAAAATCAACGATATTATATAATTAAAAAAAATAGTAGTTTTTACCGACAAAAGTTACTATAGACATTTATCCATGTGTGAACGCACTAAATGCACTTCAACACTTTAACTTCTTTTAAGAACAAGACCCCCTAATTCTTGCATTTTATATTAGGAAGTTTGGAAAATAAATTTGCAAACTTTGCAACACAACTATTGGGTCGAATTTTATCGAGTTTGGATATTCATGAATTTGGGTTTTTTCAGGTGATTTAGGATTTTGGATCGGATCGATTCGGTTACGGGTCCAATCAAGTACGGGTCAATATCGGGTTGATACCTCACTGGGTCGTATTCGGTTTCAGGTCATACCCATTTTAGTTTGGACTTGTACCGGGTTCAGTTAATACAATTCGGATCCAAATCGGTTATGCTGCAGGTCGAATCGAGTTCGATTAGACTATGGGTCGGGTCATTTTTTGTTTTAGGTTAACGTTAATTCGGATTATTTTGGTTCGGGTTGACTTCGCATCGGATTTTTGAGTTGTGCATTTAGTTATTCTCAGGATTCGGGTTGATTTATCCACTTTATGTGAGTTATATGTCGAATTAAAATTATGGTTATTATACAATTAATTTATGTTGAAATCGTTTGTGATTGGAGAATGAAGAGTTATAGTCGGTTATTTAAGTTGTCGGTTAATAGATAAATTTGGTTTAACCAAAGATAAAGTCGATAAGATTTGAATTCTGTCCTGCATTTATTATTTAACTTTAGCTAAACTAAACTTGATTCAATTCAATCAAACTTATTATTAATTGAATTAATCTTGATACGGTTAAATCAAATTATATCGCTTAATCACATTGCCGGGTTAATCTCGAGTGTTGATTATGGGTCATTTTGGGTGAGATTATGTCGAGTACCTATCGGGTTAAAGGCGGGTTCGAGTTGTAATAGGTCGGGTGCAAATCGAGTTTGGTTAACCACATTGTCAGGTCAATCTCGAGTGTCGGTTGTTCTCGAGTCGGGTACCGAGTCGATTATTGGGCTAAAATAATCGGGTACATGTCGGGTTACGGGTCAACATCAGGTCGAATTTCGATCGATTACAGGTCACTTCACCTCGGGTCAACCAACAGGTCGGATACAGGTCGATTTTGGGCAATATTACAGTTCGGGTCAATTTTTTACGGTCCTAAACACAACACACATATAATTGCATTATAGGTGTACGTTGTAAACAACTAGAATTTTCTCAGGTTAATTAAAAAAACTTTACAGACTTATTCCAAAGTAAATATATAATTTAGAGATAATTGCACATCAAATACGTCATTAAATTACATTAAATCCGACACAACGTAGATACGAAATCCAAGACTCATTGTAAGCATATTTTCTTTAGTATATCTCAATTGCGAGGATTTCAATCGCTAGCGGCAAGCTCAGATCTACTAAATTTATGCAACCAGTACAACGTCTAGGCTTTAAAAAACTACATTTACCAACATTACGACTTTTTTACACCACTGTCAAGGAACCAACTCAACTAAAAGTTTACGTTGATGGTTGAGGGTCCAGGATATGTTATATACTCTAACACACCCCCTCACACGAGAGCCCTTTGGGCTAGAAGTGTGGATGCAACACATGCCCTCCTCATACATGGCGCTAAATATTTCACGTTGGCTCTGATACCATGTCAAAAAACTTAAGTTAATAGTTGAAGTCTCTGGATATGTTATATACTTTAACAACAACGTCCAAAACATCATACTTTCTTCGTTCTATAATACTAGTTACATTTTCCATTTTGGGAAATTTCATATTACTTGCTACATTTCCTTTTTTAGTAAAAAATCAATCATTTAAAGTTATACCTACTCCTATTTTTATCCTACTCTATATTTAATTACTCATATTTTTTTCATTTTTCAACAAATAATATTAAAAAATTCCCAAAAAATAATTTTCTACCTACTGCTCATCATTGCACAATAACTTTTTAATTTTTGTACCCATGCAAAGGTAGCAACTAAATCAGAACAATTCATGTCATCCACTTGATCATAATGACCAAATTATTAAAAATACCATCAACTAGCAAATCAATGACCTACATTTCAAAAAAAACATATCATGTGGATAGTAAAGAATATACTAGAACCCCAATGCTTATTAATGTTAAAAAATAGAAAAAAGGTGTAAACGGGTTGACTAACTTTCTAAAATTCAAGATTAGAGTAGTATATAACTATGTATTATACATCAATAAAACACTATTTGTAACAAAACTCCAAAATAAAACAGTCATTACATTACACCATCTGATTAATTAAGAATCAGATGTTGAAGATAGTTAATTGTAAGATGGGTAATCCCAAATTTCTTTCCCCACATTTTCACTCAAAACATTCTTCAATTTCACACCTTATTTTTCACAGACATGATGTCAGTATTTTACCAACTAATTATCAGTCAAATTCAAAAAAGTTTTCTTTAAAGACCAAAACTTTTGAACCAAGAACAAGACTACTATACAGTGTTAATAGTAAGACACTCATAAACTCTATTAATTGTGTGGCTGTTAGGGAGAAAGAAGTATCTCCAAATAGTGGTAAAATGGCTGTTGAAGGGACTGTTATCTTAAAGAAGATTAAGACTTGTAGTAGTTTCATGTGCTCTGTTTTTCCTCTTCAAGATCCTTTGATTAATAAGGTTTCTCTTCAGCTTGTTAGTGCTGTTCATTCAGGTAATGCTCATCTTTTTAATTTAAAAATCACCGTTTCAAGGAATCAACTCAACCAAAAGCTTAAGCTGATGGCTGAGGCTCAAGATATGGTGGATACTCTAACACGTCCCTCCACACCAGAGCTCACTAGATTAGAAGTGTGGATGCAACACATGTCCTCCTAATACCTGGTGAAGTGATTGAGATTTGAATACATGACCTCTTGTCATGTTGGCTCTGATACCATATACTAATAATTTGTATAGTCGGGCATTCAATTAATACTTCAGATCATATTTCATGGTGAAACCGTCTCTTACGAGATTTTGGATTTGTACTTGTTTGGTTTCGAATAGTAATATCGAGATGATTGAAGTCAATTGAAAACAATTTTTTTATTACTAATAGTAAAATCTAGCATTGGTAATGAAATGTTGTGTTTTAATAATGTTTTTGATTAGTTAAATATATAAAGTGTCCACTAATTACATTTTACAATGATTATATAAATTTTTTATTTAATTGAATAGATAAATGTGCCCACTAAATATTTATACAATTATTGTTCAGTTCTGTTGATGCATCATCATCAATTGATCAGTCTGGTGAATAGTTTATTTTTACAATGATTATTCAAATGTTGTATGATTAATTAAAATAAAGTATAGAGTAATACTCTCCTTTGGTACTAATTATGTGTTACTTATACTGATGCCCATGAATTAGTAATTGTTTGAAGCTAATGATGAATAGTTTTTACAATTATTTCGATGTCCGGACTTATTGTCAATGCTAGCATATTGATGGGGAGACACGAGGTGCACACACTTCATAAGCCAAAGGGATACATAACATCCCAAAACCATATGGCAATGGGAAGAAAGTCTCTAATAGCTTATAAAATGCGCACACCATCTTTCTTTTGTCGATGTGGCATAACTCTTCCCAACATTTTTCAATATTTTCCTTTATGAATGTGAGCTGCCGTCTTTCTTTTCTCTCTATATCCTAATCATAGACAATTATAGTTTTTTATAATCGGGAATATTCTGGTATTAGACAATTATAGTTTTTTATAATCGGGAATATTCTGGGTAGTGGGTAGGATGATAATAGATCGAAGCTAATGGTGAATTAAAGTTGAACAATTTAGTGAAATTAACATTTATAGATTTCATAAACCAAATCTGAGTTTGACTAACCTGACTATATTAATGGTACACAAGTCCCCAGATTAGTCAAACAATTTATTCTTTTGGTATGGTTATTCATTTCTGATGCACTATTTTTACTGGTCTGTGTATTCCGCTTTTGAAAAACAGTATGTCTGCTAGTATATAAGTATATTTCCTCTGTTCTGAAATACTCGTTACATTTGATTTACGAGTATTATTCATTGTTCGAGCTTATTTTATATATAACGATTAATGTGTAAGAAGAAATATAGTCAAGTGCGATCTTGTTTTAATCGTCTAATTGCATACTTTCATAATATTTAATTTTTATAATTTTTAGCTAAGTGTAGTTTAAGATATTAATGATCGAAATTGTGATTTACTAATTTTCTTACATATGCAAATAAAAAAAGCGAATTTTGTTCGATTTTAGGCTATTTTATGGTCATTTTAAACGAATTACGAATTCAAAAAACGAATTAATTAGCGAATTATGTTGTACTGGTACTATTTTCCAATGATCTTATCTAATTGTACATAAAAGTATTGACTAGTTTAATATCTTTTAAAATCGATGCACACTAAAATAATACTCGATGAACCAACTTAACCGAATGTTCAACTGTATTGTTTTATTTTCAGATAGCAAGGCAAAGGCAGGGAAAGTCGGAAAACGAGCATATTTGGAAAAGTTGGTGAATGATACAATTGATTTAGCTGATGATGAGTCTGCATATAGAGTGTATTTTGATTGGGATGATGATATTTCTGTTCCTGGAGCAATTTTAATAAGAAACGAGTATAATACTGAATTTTTCCTCAAAAGCATCGATTTGAAGGATATCCCAGATCATGGAAATGTTCACTTTCTTTGTAGCTCTTGGGTTTATCCACTTACATATTATGAGAACGATCGCATATTTTTTTCTAACAAGGTTATCTTCTACGACTTCTTATTCATCTATGTTGGGGTATCAGAGCCAGTGTGGCAAGATGTCCTGTTTTGCACCCAAATTTCAATGCCATGTATGAGGAGGATATGCCCAAAGGGCTCTTGTGTGAGGGTGTGTGTTAAGAGTATATAACATATCTTGAGGCCTCGACTATCGGCTTAAGCTTTTAATTGAGTTGGTTTCTTGACGTATAATCCTTCCGTCCCATTGAATACATGGATAAATGCAATTGCAAATATAGCAAATTCAGTTGGATGGATGAATCTTTGTTAAGGAACTTACATAACCAAAAGCTTAAGCTAATGTTTGAAGCCTTAGGACATGTTATATACTCTAATACAATCTTTGTTAAGGAACTTACATAACCAAAAGCTTAAGCTAATGTTTGAAGCCTTAGGACATGTTATATACTCTAATACACCCCCTCACACGAAAGCCCTTTGGGCTAGAATTGTGTGGATACAGCATAATCTCCTTATACCTGGCGCGAAATATTCCACTTCAAAGTAAAGGGTGGATAAGATTCGAATCAGTGACCTTCCGTCATATAGGCTTCTGATACTATGTCAAACAACCAACTCAACCAAAAGTTTAAGCTGATGTTTGAAGTCTTGGAATAAGTTATATACTCTAATAATCTTACAATGCTCATTTTGTTCTGTTGTCCAGACGTACCTCCCTGATCAAACTCCTGCGCCACTACTGAAATATCGAGAGGAAGAGCTAGACATTTTAAGAGGGAAAGGAAAAGAAAATGTTGAGCTAAAAGCTTGGGATCGTGTTTATGATTATGCGGTCTACAATGATCTTAGTAATCCAAGTAAAGGTCCAGAATATACGCGTCCAATATATGGAGGGGCCGAATATCCTTATCCACGCAGAACACGAACTAGTCGCAAGCTAATCGAGCCAGGTGAACGTTTAATCGTGTTTTTAGACTATAAGTTTCTAAAGTTGACAAGTTGACGCTACTTAAACTGCTACTTTACCGAACAGTGACAAGTTTCTTAAAGTAGCGTTTTAGCCTCTCAATGCAAGCATTAAGAACTACTTATACAGCTACACCGAACACACCCTGACTATGATATATCTTGTTTGCAGATCGTATTATGGAAAGTCGATTGCCAATATTTAAGGCAAAAAACGTGTACGTACCAAGAGACGAGAAATTTAGTCATCTGAAGATCTCCGATTTTTTGGGTGATACATTCAAGTCTTTGATTCAAGCTATTGTTGGTGTGCTGGATGCTTATTTTGATACTACTCCAAAAATGTTCAAAGATCTTGAAGAAGTTCTGGAGCTGTACGAGGGCGCAATCAAGCTTCCGCGAGCTGCATCATTAAGGAAAAACATCCCAACCAAGTTTCTGAAAGCCCTGTTTAGAAGTGATGGTGGATATTTCCTGAATTACCCAATACCTGATATAATCAAGGGTAAACATGCATACAAATTACTATATCTTATGTGTCCTATAAGGTACATGAAGATGTTTAGTGTCTTACATTTTGTGGTGCAGTTGATAAGTATGCATGGAAGACTGATGAAGAATTTACAAGACAGATGCTAGCTGGTATACATCCTCTTATCATTCGCCGTTTGGAGGTAATAAGAATACATTTTTGGTGTGTTTGATAAATGATTTTTTAGTTGACTTTTGACTTTTTGATTCGTCAAACAATAAGAAAAATGAGTTGAAAAGTTCACACTCTTGCAAAACCAAAAATTTACTTTAAATAGCCTTTTCATTGCACATCTTGTAGTAAACTCTAGAGTTGATCATGGACCTGTATTTCTGGACTATTCATCTCTGAACCATGCCAAATTTTGTTAGAGTCAGGG
Organism: Amaranthus cruentus; assembly: GCA_019425755.1. Taxonomy (NCBI): domain Eukaryota; kingdom Viridiplantae; phylum Streptophyta; class Magnoliopsida; order Caryophyllales; family Amaranthaceae; genus Amaranthus; species Amaranthus cruentus. The sequence continues at coordinate 15,015,138 of CM033456.1, forward strand.
TCATCAACCCAGTTTCCCGCGTAAGTCAGGGTCCAAGGGAGGAGGGTAGCGGACAGATCAAACCCATGTCCACTCCAAGGAGAGGACAAGGAGAAATGCGCACACTCAATTTTGTGTTGAATAAAATATTAGATCAGCCCTGGACAAAACCCAAAATTCCTACCGAAACCTAGCACCTATTGCGTTGATCATGTCATGCTTGATTTTCTTCTATAGCAAATTTGTGTATTCGGTCTCAGTAAAAGTTATGTGCCAAGGTGCAGGCAGACTGTTTACAAAATATCCTCTTCACTGCAGGACTTTCCGCCAGTAAGTAAGCTAGATCCGACAATATATGGAAACCAAAACAGTACAATTACGAAGGAGTGCATAGAAGGAGATCTAGATGGTTTAAGTGTGGAAGAGGTAACAACAGCATGTTAGATTACTCACGAGCACCTTTTCGTATTCGAAAACATATTATAAACCTTTCTCATGTGCTACATTTTCGTTTTATCCTTCGATAGGCAATCGAAAGGAATAAGCTTTTCATATTGGATCACCATGACACGGTTATGCCATTTGTGAGGAGAATCAACCTCGAAACTCCTTCAAAGATTTACGCCACCAGGACACTTCTCTTCTTAAAAGAGGACGGAACTTTAAAGCCGTTGATAATTGAGTTAAGTTTACCGCATCCAGAAGGCGACAATTTTGGCGCTATTAGCAAAGTATACAAACCATCTAAAAATGGCATTGAGGCTGGTTTATGGATGTTGGCTAAAACCTACGTTACAATCACCGATTCTGGGTACCACCAACTTATTAGTCACTGGTATAAACTCGATTTCAACTCATTATATTTGAATCTCGATTTCTATTTTTAGTAATGCGTATATTTACTATCATTTCATAGGCTACACACTCACGCAGTGATAGAACCATTCGTGATTGCTTCAAATAGACAGTTGAGTGCACTTCACCCGATTTACAAACTTCTGCATCCTCACTTCCGGGACACAATGCCTGTTAATGTCGTAGCGCGCCAGATTGCTTTGAGTGCTAAGGGTTTGTTTGAGGCGGCAGTCTTTCCCCAACAGTATGTAGGGCCATGGACATCTGCGCTGTACAAGGACTGGGTGTTTACTGAACAAGCCCTTCCTAGAGACCTTATCAAGAGGTATACTATCCGATTTCTAACTAATAAGTTGTTTGTGATGTATATGTTTTATAAACGAAAAACCCAAATGCTAGATTACTAGTCTATTACTAGTAACTAAAATGTACACAATAACAAAATCAGTGAACGACACCAGGATGGGCTTAACACTTATCTCTGCATGAATTCTGAACCCACTCGACTATTACTTAGGAAGGCCCGAGCTATGACTTAGGAAGGCTCGGACTTAGATTCTCTTTTGCTTCATTGTAATTAGGTTTTAATAAACTTTTGTTTCCAATTGTCTTCATATAGAGGAATGGCAGTCAAGGATTCAGAAAGCCCGAATGGATACAAGCTAGTAATCGAGGACTACCCATATGCTGTTGATGGGCTAGAAATATGGGCTGCTATCGAGGATTGGGTTAAAGAGTATTGTTCATTTTACTACAAATCCGATGACATGATTGCTGGCGATCGCGAACTACAGAAGTGGTGGAAAGAAATCCGGGAAGTAGGTCATGGTGACAAGAAGAACGAGGAGTGGTGGCCCGAAATGAAGACCTTTGAAGAGCTAACAGAAACTTGCACAACCCTTATTTGGGTGGCTTCTGCACTTCATGCAGTAGTCAATTTCGGGCAATATCCTTACTCAGGATACATGCCTAACCGGCCTACTATAAGTCGTCAGCTGATGCCAGAGCCAGATACAGACGATTATAATAAACTCGATAAAGAAAAAGAAGCAGACCATGTATTCTTGAAGACAGTAACTAGCCAACTCCGGACACTAGTCTGCCTTTCGGTTATAGAGCTGATTTCGAGACATTCTGAAGATGAGGTTTATCTCGGACAAAGAGAACCTGGATGGACGTGTGACACTCAACCGTTGGAAGCATTAAAGAAATTCAATGCACGACTAGAGAAGATCGAAAAGAAGATTCTTGAAAGAAACAATGACCCGAAACTTAAGAATCGAGTTGGCCCTGCTATGTTGCCATTTACATTACTATGCCCTTCAAGTGGAGCAGGGATCACAGGCAGGGGAATTCCAAACAGTGTGTCTATCTGAAGCTTTTGTTCAAATATTTTTTGTAGCGTTCTGTTAGAATTTATAACATATTGTGGGGCCAATCATAAGCTGGTGGTTGAGGCTCTAAGATATGTTATATACACTAACATGTTAAAGAAGTAAGCTTTAATTTATTGGATTATCATAGATCCATTTTGTATAATTATCATAAAATAAGATTGTTTGGAGTAATTAAGGAGCCAAAATTGTGATTATGGTCACAAGAGAGATAAGGTTGTGTAGAAATTAGATACATATGTATGTGTAACAGTACATGAGAAAATGTTTATTGTAAGGTGCATTTGTAGATGATATTGTAAGAAAATAATGGGTTTTTTTGTGCTTGGGAATTACTTTAATGTGCAAATTAAATTGATGTATGAGAGAAATTTGTGATAAATAGAAATTTGTCATTGTTTTGTATTTGGATTTTTATGCTTACATTTTGATAAATTCATTAATGTAGTGTTTGATAATAAATATTTTATTTAAAATTATGGATTTTAATTATGAAATCATAAATAAAGAATTTGAGATTGACAATGTTTGAATAGTCATTCTCAAATTCTCAACTTTAACTAATTTAAAAGCAATGGTGGAATTTGATCTAAATCCTAATTTGAAGATTTTTGATTTGTCAAACAATAAATTTGAGCCAATTTCAAAATTTCAAATGAAATCATTGTTTTCAAACGTCGCATAATATTATATGTAATAATTAGTATAGAATTCGTGTAATGCATGCACATAATTTTTTTATAAGAAATTACATATAAATAATTATTGACATAGAATTTGAGCGGATAATGTAAATATCAAAAATATAATCAAGTGTAAAACAAATTGATAATCAAGTCTAAAAGGATGTCTTCATTAACTACTACTTTGTATGGTTATAAATAAATGTCCCTATCTTCGACCAACTAAATCTTAATGTAATAATAACTTCCCTAACATTAGTTTTAAAACTAGGTTGAATTCCGTGTGAAGGGCGGAAAATTTTTAAAAAATTAAATAATTTCTTAAACAAAAATAAATTTAGTTTAAATTATCAAGATTTTAATGTTATTTGTTAACTGTAATAAATATAGAGAATAATATTTGACGTGTAAGAAATTAACAATTTATGGGTCAAATTTTACTTACCTAAATTTTTATTGTCATAAATAAAGAATTTTAATTATATATAAACTATATTCATGATTATCATTTAATGGGTCAAATATTACTTACCCAATTTTTATTTCCATACATAAAGAATTTTAATTACATATAAACTATATAGAATTGAATGTATTTTGGAGGGAAATGAATTAATATAAAGGCGACACGTGTCCTTCTGAATAATGACTTTAATATATAGTATAGATTAATAGACAACTAAAAATAATTATAATTATATTAGTTTAAATGGATAGCTATTGGAAAAAGGATATACCAATTCAATAATCAATCCCTGAGAGACCCAAAAGGTCAAAATAATACTCCCTCCTATTCAAAATTATTGTCCACTTTATGTTGGACACGGATTTTAAGAAAATGGTAGTCGCGGTATTTTAAGTGATTATAATAATTGTAAATGTGATAGTTGGGGGTATTTAAGTAATTATAATAATTGTAAAGGTGGTAGGTGGGGCATTTTAAATAATATAAGTTGGGGTAATTGGGGGTATTTAGGTAAATAATCTGTCAAAAATAGAAAGTGGACAATTAGAGTGACTTGATAAAATAAGGAAAGTTGACAATAATTTTGAATAGGAGGGAGTACCATTTTCTTGATAATAAATTCTATAAAGCTACTTTTTATAAAACATATTTTCATAGAAGGTGATCTATTACATTTTTATCACATAGTTCAAAATTGTTTATATATAAATATACAATTGGTTACATATACAAAGAATACCTAATTAATTTATGGAAAAATTATAAGAAACTACCTAATCTATACACCTTTTTAAAAAAATCTACCTTATATAATTTTTTTTGCAAAAAACTACCTTATATAATAGTACAATTCTTTGCACAACACCGTCTTTTATTGATTTTCGTCAGTTGACTTTTAACATTAACATTGACCTGCACAAAAACTACCTTATACTCCCTCCAATTCAACATAAATGTCCACTTTTCTTATTTGATAAAGTCACTCTAATTGTCCACTTTCCTTTTTTGGCAAAGATTTTTACCTAAATACCCCAAACTACCCAAACTTATACTCCCTCCGAATCATTTTAGATGTCCCATTTGAGTTTTCACGGTTATTAAGGGTGGTGTGGGGTCCATTAAAAAGGTGGTAGTTGGATATTTTAATTGATTAAATTAATTATAAAGGTGGTAGTTGGGTATTGGGAATTGAAAAAGTTGGGGTATTTAGGTAAAAAAAAGATAGATAAGAAAGAAAATGAGACAATTGATATGATTTTGCCAAATAGGAAAAGAGACATTTAAAATGATTCGGAGGGAGTATTATTTAAAATATCCCACCTAACACCTTTTTAATTACTATAATCACTTAAATATCCCACCTACCACCTTTTCAATTATTATAATCAGTTAAAATACCCCACTACCATTTTTCTTAAAATGCGGTCCAAACCCAAAGTGGACACTTATTATGAATTGGAGGGAGTATAATACAAAATTTTGCAAAACACTACCTTATAAAATACAATTCTTTGCAAAATACTACCTTATACTCATAATACAATTTTGTGCAAGTTAACGTTAATATTAACAGACAACTGACGAAAATCAGTTAAAGGTAGTGTTTTGCAAAGAATTGTATTACATAAGGTAGTTTTTTGCAAAATTTTTTATATAAAGTAGTTTTAAAAAAATATATATATAAATTAGATAATTTCTTATAATTTTTCCTTAATCTATCTCTAATGTCATATAAAAGGATTGTATACAAAACCGAAAGAATATCCTTTGTCATGATTTGTATGTTTAACTATTGTTTAACAAATCAATATCTACTCTACAAATCAACATCTACATCTTCATCTATATCATTTTTATAAAATTGCATAATAATTGTCTTGCCTTGTCTTGTTTGCGCTTATTATTTATCTTGTTTTGTAATTTGTTTTCATTTGTCGTAATCTCTTTTGATAAGAATATGATAGGTTCTCTTTTATTCCTTCTCATACCCTATTTATAATTTTATATGTGCATATCTCAATAAATAAATAAATAAATAAATATATATATATATATATATATATATATATATATATATATATATATATATAATCAAAATAACATATTCAATTGTGTAAAAAGCAAATATTGTAAGTATAATAAAACTAAGGAAGAAATTGTTTGTAACATGTCCTTTTCGTGCCCAACGCCTCCATAATTTTTTAAGGTGAACTTGCTAATAAGTCCCAAAGAAAGTTGATCAATAATAATAATTATTATTCTTATGGTGATGATTATGATAATGATGACCACAGTGATCGATGATGATTCAAAATTTCAATTACTTATCTACTAGTTGCACCATGTTGTGCTTTTCCATTATGAAATTTTTGCCATTACTAATGTAAACTAATTTTTGCCATTACTAATGTAAACTAGTTGTAATATATATATATATATATATATATATATATATATATATATATATATATATATATATATATATATATATATATATATATATATATATATATATATATATATATATATATATATATATATATATATATATATATATATAGATTTAGGATCTAATAGGAAGAGGTTTTAAAATAAGAAGGATAGGAAGGAATTTCATCCATTAGATTTTAGATCAATGTTCCATCTTGCACGCGTTTGAGAACAGAAAAAAAATTGTGATGCTTTCTTAATTAATATGTGATACGTTATGTATAATCATGTGTCGCTTGAAAGTGTGATGTTTTCTATATTAATGTGTGATGCTTTCTTCATAAACATGTGTTACTAGATATTCTGCTATGCCAAATTTTTTTAGACCGTTAGATCTTAATCAATCAACGGTAGCTACTCCTTCCTATCCTTCCTATTTTCACACCCCCTCTTATTGGATCTCTACCCTATATATATAGATTTAGGATCAAATGAGAAGGGGTCTCAAAATGAGAAGGGTAAGAAGGAATCTCATCCGTCCAAAGTAAAGATCAATGGTCAAAATTGAGAGAACCGTATTCTCTTATGTTGCACGCGGTTTAGTTATTTTTTACCATTTTCTTTATTTTGAACCGGGTTCAGTAAAATGAGAAGGGGTCTTT